>DWEI01001167.1:0-17645 GCA_018245875.1 Mysoria ambigua | reverse complement strand
CGATAGCATATCTAGCTTTTAACGTTAACCAACTATAACCATTTTATGGTTAACAAAATAGGTCTTAAATAATACATTATTTGCGAAGGTGTTTTAATAAACATGATATCAATCCTTATCCAAATGAAGTAAGTAGGATATGCCGACCTGGCGTCCGCGTTACGCTCTTCGGCTTTCACCCCTAGCTCGTCTGTTCATCTTTTTTGTCTAGGTATTTGATTTTTTTCATTTCTCTGTGGAGCAACATATAAGCTACTTTCCATCCTAGAATTCCCACGAGGTCGGTATTTACGCTGGAAAAACTTTGTGATATACTAATTTCCACGCGAGCGAAGCCGCGAGCTCATCTAGTTATATATAAATAAGGTTCACTCAACTAAATATGACAACAATTGAAATTTTGTACATACCAACATTAGGGATTAAAAATACATAGTTAGATGCGCTCATTAGCTGCTTAATGCGGCGCAAGAAGTTATTTAGAACTGCTGAGTCAACAACCAGGAGTGTCGGTTCTGTGCCTTGTCCAGTGCGCTCTAACTCTCGCACCTGGGATGCCAACCATAATCGGCCCATTTTTTGTTGCAAACCAACACTATCACTGTCTTCTATATCCTAAAATAAGTAAAATCAGCACTCGTCATGATCATGATGTAAACAAATACATAATATGCAGAAAATTATTAGACATCATAATTAAACTGGATTGAAATTCTTGTAGGATTAGGCTTGCAAGCTGAACTGAAACTTTTTCAATGTATGATTTTATGTAGTCAAAATTCTGATTGAACGTAACTTCACACTTATAATCGTCGAAGAGATAGGCAGAGGAATGAAGAGCATTCCCACGTTCACCACTTACATTTACATCCCACTGTGGAATAGGTGGTGAGCTTATTGCTATGTATTGGGCACATATTCAGACTCCAAACCACTACTAGAAAATCTAAATTACAAAATTTTGTAATGTTCGCCCTGGGAATTGAACCCGGGATTGTCCGATCGGCAGTCGCACTTATAACCAACAAAATCATCGAGGCAGTGTTTGCAGGCAACGAGACATCTGATTGAAGTGAGTCATAATTGCCACAGTTATGTTACACTGTATATTAAGCTCAGTGTGAGGTTTATGGGCATAGCCCTTAGGGAAATATTATGTCCGGCTAAGGACTGCAATAGGCTGACCATGATTACTATAATTGTTTTATTTATTTGTAAAGTTATATAGTATTCATAGTGTTATATATAAGATACCTGAGTTTTGGAGTTGTGCCATTCTCTACATTTTTTGTTATTAACTTTTGCTTGTAATCTTGGAGGCATAACTTTTTTAACAAAGAACACTTTTAAAAATTTATTATAACGGATCCTGGGAACAATCTTGGCTATTTGATTGCCAAAGTCGATAAAGTTTAAAATCCTTATAATATTTTCTTCATATACAGTGGGTTTATATTTTTCCAGAACATGCCATTCAGCAGCATCTTTATCAAATTTACCAATATTTGTACCACGTAATGCAATATCTTCTGGCAAAGGAATTGATCTATATTCCAGTTTAAATTTTTTAACAACAGTTTTTGCTGTGTTGAAAACTTTGGATTCCTCTTCATTAAGTGTTTCATGATTATCAGATTGAAAATAAAGGATGAAAATATTCAGCAAGTCAACAACACACTGAAACAAAGAATCTCCACTTTGCCCACAGGACAAGATTAAATCTTTTTCAGTTAGGATCCAGTCTTGAAGTAGCTTTATACTTGGTAATATGTTGTTCCCCAATAGAAACTGATGTATAGAAGGAATATTTAAATTTTCACCTAGTGGTTTGGTTTCTTTGTTCTTCACATTATTACCATTGTCCGCAGGCTTGAATTCAGTTTCTTTTGGAATATCAACGTTTTCTTTTGTTTTCTCACTTGTTTTAGCATCTCCATAAATTTTTTCATTAGATTCTCCTTCATTATCAGAAGCATCATAGAAGGAGTCTTCACTTTTTGACCCCTCTTCTTCAAATTCATAACTAGAATCAGATATCTCATCGTCCGAACCTAATTTTTCTGAGTCATTATCACTGCTTTCTGTTTCTTCATCACTCAAGTCAGAACTTCCAGATGAAGCAACACGACGTCTCCGACGTCTTTTAGCTTGTGCTTTTTTGTTATTACCCTTTACATCACCATTAGATACAATTTTTGAATCCCCATTTTCGTTATGGACAACTTCAACGTGGCCATCATTTCCATTAATTTTTTCTGTATTTAAAACAATCTCCTCTACAGGTGGTTCCATTTCACTTGTCTTTTGCACAAGGGGCTCTATTGGTGCAGCTCTAAATTTTGGTACATATTTTGATGCTGGACTTCGAAAACCCATTGATTCCAATTGTTTGAGAAGCTTTTGAAGTAACTGAGACAATAGTGCCAGAGTGAAAGCTTTGCATGCAAATGCTTTAATAGTATCGGTTTCTGTCATTTTTGCTATAGTAAACAGACATATTTGAACCATATTATGTATAATGTTAAAGTTAAGGTATGATGGATTCACGTTTTCCTCTTCAACTGCTTGAAAAAAATAATTATATCCATCATTAATGTCTGGCAGCTGCACTTTATTGAAATCTAATGCAAGTTTGAGTTGTTGTGCAACATCACTGCAAATTTTAGTAATATGTGAATCATCTTTTCCCAAGTACCATATTTCAATCAATGATAAGAAATTAGCAACAGTGTTTTGAATATGTTCCGTTTGTGTTATTGTTTCTGATGTGACAAGATCATCACAGAATTGCTTATTTTTATCAAAAATTTTCATCAAATTGCCCATTCCACCATCAAATGGAGTCAAAGAGCTTAAACAATGGATATAACAACACACCGAGTCTAAGTTATAATTTTTATCCACAAACAAATTTCCCAATTGATTAAATGGCATTCCTGAAGTCATATCGATTTGTGCAGCTTGTAAATAGTATCTAGCTGCAATTGAAGTGTCAAAAAAATTAAACAGTTCTGTCTGATAGCGGCTCAGGTCGCCGAGATATATGAGACATGAATATATAGCTGTCCGACCAACTTGACACTCTTCTTCAGAATATTTTGTTATGGGGATGTCGTCAATGTCATCACTTTTTGGTGGTAAATAATCCAATTCTTTCAGCTGAATGTTCATCTCGTATTGTATTCTATTTATGATGTGTTGGAAATGGCCTATACCAGATATTACAAGTGAGAACAAGTAACTGTCATGTTTGTCATCAGTCACTCGTACTTTTTTTGCACTAGACACAGTTTCATAGTACACTTTGCGCCATAATAGCTCGAGTGACTTTTTCCCATAATTCAAAGGATCTAAAAAGAATAATTTTTCACAATTATCTCTCAACTTCTGCCGCTGCACTTCACTGTTTGAAGTGAACAGGTCAGCTATAGTATGACCTTCTGATGATACATCTTCAAGGCGCCGTGCGACATCGCTTACATAGCTGTAAAGTTCAAAAGTAGAAAAAACAATCTTGTTATTATTCTTACAAATGTTTATGACGTAAACATATAACCTCTAATTTAAAAGAACATGCACTATACAGGAATCTTTAACCTACTCACCGATAAATCTTTTTAGCCCGTTCAGTACGTTCACATGTACTGGAGTTCAAAAATTCAAAGGATTCGTCCTTCATTGTCAGGTCATTTTCTAAAGTTGTCAAGATGTTGGCATCAAAAACACTTCTGTCGCCTTTTCAATAACAAAAATAAGATTCAAGTAGTTCATTGCTTATCACCATTACTTTCCATGAATCAATTGCGTTTCCCTTCTTTAGTGGATGGGCCAATATAATCGGTAAGGTAATATATAACTAGGTATGATGAACTGACAGTCCAGTAATCAGACAATGACTGATACAGTTTTGACCTGCTGACACACGTTATTTCTAAAGATTAACGTTTTTTAGACATGATGATTTAGTGTAAATTATTAACCATAGCTACAAAAACTATGTGAAATAAACTTGACTTGATACAATTATTTTATATTTATGCGTAAAATTAGGCCCATATTGTGTATGTTTATGTAACTTTGTATATTTCTATAACTTTGGTATGTATTGATCCTACTATTCCTTAACATTCATCAATTTACAAGCAAATTGAAATGCTACAAATTTATCAAAACTCAAAGATACAGCAGTATTTAAGGCTATGCTGAAGCGAATATTGTTAACAAAATGCTGACATTGTTAGTTCCTTTATGGTAAGAATATAATAAACTCCATAATACTGATGAAGTACACAATCACTCGGTTTCATTTAGTTGTGTTTGGGTTAGTTTTGTTGATCGAAAAATTAAATAATGCGAGAATATGTCCATAATAATCCCATGATAGTGGAATAATATGTAAGCTGTGATGCACATCATAACGTCTGATATTTTATGTATACTGTGCCTGTGACTTGACATTTTTATTTCAGGCTTATAACTTCGTTGTTTGTGTATGTATTGTAACAAGTTCTGAAAGTACAATATTTACAATTTTATTGTCTTTTGTAAGTAATTAGCTACATGCTTTTCTTATATTGTGTCAGCTATTTATTTCAAATTCATACAATTGCAGTGTATTATACTTTATTTAGATAAATTTTGTTGAACTATATTTCGTTTCAACATATTTTTGTTTCAATTCCTGAATTTATTCATGTAAATAACAGGGTAGTGCATGCACTATAAAAGGCATACCTTTTGAACAGGTTATTAAAATTTTATGGAAGCAATGGAGAATCAATGTTGCGTGTTTTTGGGTATCAAAGTGAAGCCAGGGCCAATTGAGCGCTATAAAATTGAGAATTTCACACTCGACAACACTGTTGACAAGCTTAAAGTTGAAGCTGAAAAGAAAAGTAACATACCATCCACTTCGCTAGGTAAGCATAAATGAACTTATATATTATATAAAACAAGTATGGCAGAGAAGGGTTTAAAAAAAGAATATTTGCTTAGGAACATTCCATGTATGCAATTAAAATCTATACATATTTGATGTTATCTTTAAATTGAAAAGGAATTTAAATACACATTTATTTAAATTCCTTTTCAATTTAAAGAGTTTTAATGGAGTCTCCATTTTTTCCATCTTACTTTGTTAATTCCACTGCACTTAGTAGTTAAATCAGGTTCATGTTTTGTAATGTTCACACCATGATTACAGCTCTAGTAAAGAGTACAATTAGTTTTGATTATAAAATGTTGAACCAAATTGATTTGTGGACAAAAGCCTGTTCACAACTCAACCACGTCGATGCTGTCATGAGCTCCGTGATTAAATTTCGATATCTTAATGTATGTACATTTGTGAGTTCTTTGACCCACACACTTGTCTGTCGCATTATGCCACTGTCTACAACTTTCAAAAACAGAATACCAATATGGCAACTGTAATCCCCTAAGACATAAGCAGCGTAATGGAATACACTTGCATGTCATCAGTTATGCTTACATCTCAATATGAAATAGGTGGTGAGCTCATTGCCATACACTAAGTACATGATAAGACTCCAACTTACTACCAGAAAATCTAAATTAGAAATATACAGTAGTGTCCAGTTGTAGATTTGAACCCAGGACCTTTTGAATGATATTCTCATTTGCTAGCAACAAGGCACTTAGCCTAAAACAGTATCCTGTTCTCACTGACTGTTCATGCACTGGTCTGTGAACCTGACTTGAATGAGGGTTTGTGGGTTCTATCTAGATTAAATATCAGTGTGATATGCAAGTATTATTTGTCTGGGTGTGAAATATTTATATAGATATATATTTATGTGTGTATATGTAATGTCCGCCATCTGATTACCATAACATGAGCCACCACTCTCTTTGGGATCACATGGCTGTGTGCGGAAATGTCGCAAGTATTGTAACTGTTATCAATTACAGAACTAATTCATCATGGCAAAATATTGAAGGATAATGTTACACTCCAAGATAGTGGTGTAAAGAGTGGTGAGATGGTGCATGTTGTTAAGAAGAAGGAGCCTTTGCCGGCCGCACCACCACCTACCTTCACCGATACTGAGTTGCAGCAGTTAAATTCTTCACTTCGCACCCTTGGCTGCACCCCAAATGCACCGGGCTGGACCAGGGCTATGCAGGTTCTTATTGGTTGTGATAGAAATTCTAACTTTTACATTTGTACATACATATACATATATTTATACCAGGTCCCTTACGAGATAGGCAGAGAGCACAGAATGCCAAATATATCCTACAGACATACTGTGCTTATTTATATTTATAATTTATTTTTATTTATTCATTTGTATCTTCAAAAATTTCAATATTCTTTATTATTTATAATTTTCTTCTTCTTCATCAAGTTGATAGCCAATTGTGAGTGATTAGTCATTGTGGTGAAAGAATTAATCGCTATGTCCAGGATGTGTCGGACAGTATGTGTGTAGTTAATTAAACACAGTCGCAGCTCGAGAAGCTCCTTTTATGCAACTCATTTCTATAATTATATTCAGTCTATTGTAGTCCACCATTGGAAGTAGGCCTCATGTGGGCAATTATGCCCTTAATACTATCACTGGGCATCCAAGTTAAGGATAGCAGATCACTGTTTCTTGCAGTGCCTAAGCTGCTGGCCGTTCGGGAACAGGGTGTGCAACTGTGCCAGACTTGACCATACCATGACCAGCACTGGGTTTAATTATCTCTGATGACACCCTGTATGCTAGCATGAAGTGCATGTGTAGGCCAATCTGATTTTTTTAATATTCATAATAAAAAATTTGGGGTTATTTGACAAATTATATGTAAATGTAACTTCATGCCTGTAATCGCTGAAGAAGTAGGCAGAGGAATGCAGAACACTTTCGCGTTTCACCAGTTACATTTACATCCCACTATTCAGTAGATCCTATATATTTATATCAAGTATATATTTATATCAAGCTAACACATTTTTTTCTGACTGATCAATCCAGTCTTGGGTCTCCTCTCGGGATGAGAGGAGACCCAAGACTGACGGGATGAGAGGAGACCAAGAGAGGACCCAAGAGATTCACACACATTAAGGATTTTTGTACAATTCTAAGCTGTTCAGGTTTCCTCATGATGTTTTCCTTCACTTCATATAGTAAGCGATATTTAATCTTAGAACACATTTGTAAAAGATGCACACTAGGTTTGAAACTCGGACTACCTGCATGAGATTTCTAATTTCAAACCACCAGGCTATCAATGCAGTTTTATTGTATATTTATCATTATGAAATTAAAAATAATTTCATACCAATTTACTTTGTGATTGAAGGAAATGTTAACAGTAACATAACAGTACATGATATTTCCTCAACAGTTATTAAACGACGAGTCAGCAATGGCCGAGATAATGGAACACGCTCCATCTCTTAATGACAACTGTGTGACGCTCTCCATTCTGCACGAAGTGGAGCTCCTGGCGGCCTTGGGCGGCAACCTGCAGACAATGAGACGGGGCGCCGACGCCCATCCACATCTTGTGATGGCCCTGAGACATCTGATGCGTCTTGTTCGATCGAGATCGTCCTCTGGGTCAACAGATAACGGTTGGTTTAATCTATTGTACTTTTAGTGCTACAAATGAATGTTATCCTGATATAAGCTTCATTGTGTTTATTGCTTGGCCAAAAAACTTTTGTAGCCTTAAACAACTTTGCTACACTCTAATGTTTTGAATCATCTGTAAATATTTAACCGAAATGACCCAACATCTGTAGGGCACACTATGTGAATATGTACACTTACAGTGTATAGTAATTCTGGTCATATACAATTTGTAAAACAATGTATAGAATATAATTTACACTATGCTCTTTGTCAGCACCTACATCCGGGTTTGCATACTCACTGGAGGCTCTGTCGGAGGATGAAGACGCCGAGGAAGAAGAGACGGAGGATGGTGAGGGCCGCAGTCCTATCACTCAGGAGCAGTTCGCTGCTGCCTTACAGGTATGTCATGGCAACATGACTTCATGCCTATTTTCCTGAAGGTGCAATCACCGGGGTATGGTTTAGTACTGTGCACATTACTCGCGACATATCCACATGTCCACTCGCTCCAGCAATCAGATCCACTGCACTGAACAAATGGGCCATAAATATTTGTATGTTTTATTATATTAATTTGTATTAACTAGCCCGGGGTTTCATTTAGTTTTAAAAAGGCATGAAATGTCTTGTTATTATCTAATTGATTAAGGCACACGAATAACCCAGTCTCTTTCTTAGCTTGTTAGAAATAATTCTGTTTAATATTTTATGCCTAATTATATGTATATTTTGAATTGAAAACATACAAGAAACTTGTTTTGAGAACTGTGCAATATGCGCAGGCGGCAACGGAGGCGGTATTTTCTGGCGGACGGCAGCAGGACGGGCTGATGCGGCTGCTACAGGCGGCGGGCGAGTCGGGCCACGCTGCGGGCTCGCCCGGGTCTGGTAAGCAGTATTCATAGGCACTTGATGTACTCTTGTTCATAATGTCTGTTCTGAAAACAAGGCTGTAATCTTTTCTAGAGGTATGCAGGTATGGAGGTTACAGAATATATGCTTAGCATTTGCATGTACACCAGGCTCAAATTTAGATTTGGGTGCTAATATTAAGAATTTCAAGTTAAAAAACCAGATAGCACCCAATCCTGCCATCGGAAACATGATCTCTCCATCAATAGAGGTGGTTGTTAGGGGCAATCTGTTACAGTTATGTTTAATTTAAAAAAAAAACATGCTATTTACTACCAATCATCCACCTATCTATTCTTCTAAAATCTTCTACTAAATTCAGTATCTCACTAATAACACTTGTGCAAATGTTTAGTTTCTAATTTCCCTCTATTTGGACATAAAGACGAAGCACAATATCTATTGCTGATAAAGATTTCTTTCAGGTTTTATAAATAGGCCCTACTACATGTTTAGTCAGTTATAAATTTATGACTTGCAATTTTTCGAAAAACACTGTTTTCCAGCAGCCCTACTTTTTTGTTTTTCTCATGATACCCAGGTCATGTATGAGTGACAGAACACTTCGCTTTCTCTTTTTTGCTTTTCAGCTGGCTCTAGATCTATAATCACACCGGAAATGTTCAACGAGGCGATCACCGACGCCATAAACAGGACCGGAGTGCCCAGCAACCCTGCCACGCCCATGGACCAAAGCACTACAGGTACAACGTAAATTGACTACTGAAGTTACTTCTTGTACATTTAATACAAAATAGATTTATTTGATTGAATATTCAAGTCGATTGAAGTTACTGCATCTTGGGTTAGCAAGAAATGTACTGTGTCTAATGAAACAATGGAACTATCTAGAAATGCAATGTATTTCCAGCGTCATCGTCGCAGAGCCCCAGCGAGCAGGACGGCAACTTCTCCCGGCAGCTGCACCACATGCACGAGCTCGGCCTGCTGGACGACGCCATCAACGTGCGCGCGCTGCTCATCTGCGCAGGTAGCCCGCAGCGCGGGCTGCGTTACGATACGATACGAACTTAACATCACGCCTGTAATCCTTGAAGAGGGAGGCAGGGGAATAAAGTACATTTCACCAGTTTGTATCCCACATTGGAGTAGGGGGTGAGCCTAATGTAAAAAAAAATATACCTAAAAGTTCAATAGAAGTGATGAAACCAATATACGCCTATATATAACACACAACCCAAGCTCTGACCATTAATAATGGTGAGGCCATAGGTAAGGTAAATATTGCAAAGAATCGATTGGATCTGGTATAAGAGTCAAGTTACTCACCTACTTATTAGGGTAGTTCTTTGTATGTGCGAATCTGTAACCAGCTTTCTATCTGAATGATACATTAAATCATTTATAAATGAATGTAATTTAGCCAAACTATATGTTAATGCTGAATTGCCATAGAGTGCAGTTTTATTTTTTACATTGTTCATTCTGCATGTTAATGACATATAGGAGTAGCGACACCATGCATTGCTAATAACCTGATACCACTGAGTTTGGTTGACCTACAAGAAGAGGATCAACCTTGTCTCAATTCATTTACTTACAGGTGACATTTTCAAACTCTCTTTGTTTTTCTCAAAACGAGGGAAGTCAAGGCCATAGCACATGGTGTGCATTTTACAGTTCAATAAGTGTGGTGACGTTAAGTTTCAATATTTTTATTTTTCTTTCAGGTGACGTGAATCAGGCAATTAATTTAGTATTCAGCGGCGTTATAGGCGGAGATTAAAAAATGATGATTTGCAGTTTCTGTATCTTCCAAAAATATCAAACATTTTGATAGTGGTCTTGTAATGTTTTGTTTAAGATTGTTCTATAAAATAACAGATAATGATTTGAAACCAAATGTGCTTATTACAACAAAATAAATTATTGCTGTGAAGTACCCTGTTGTTTTAATCTTTATTAAAGTTAGGGCTCATTTTCATTGTTCGTTCTGTCTGCCTCGCATTCAGAGTGCGAGAGATTTCTGTAGCGCATGCTATAGGTCCTGCATTAGGGGAACTATTTTCATTGGTCTATACCCCGCATTCGGGGCACTAGAGATTTCCTTAACTCATGCCATAACGCACGCAAGCGGGGAAACATTGCTTGCGTTATTTGCGTGTATAAAATCGTGACTGAATTTAAAAATTTCATTAGTCGATATACTGCAAGTGGCGTAACGAACACTGTATCGACTTTTTTCATTTTCATTGGGCCTTAACCAGCCTACGAGAAATCCCTACAATTGTATGTCGACCGACTTATTGACTAATGAAAATGGGTCCTTATGTTCTTATCAATGGCTGCATTCCACTAAGTGTTCACAACAACCATAACAATCTTTTGGCCGTTCCGCATGGCTCTCACAACCGTAGCTGCGGTGAACACGTCACTAAAAACGATATGACTCACGCTCACGTGAAGCGGGCAACGCGTGGTGAGCACTGTCAGAATTAGAGGGATTTTAATACGTCAATGTCAAATGTTTGTTATACTTCAACTTTCCTACTTCCTAACGCTCCATAATCCATTCCACTATTGTAAAATCCGTGGTCGTGAGCGTGATCTTTGTGAATGCTTAGTGGAAAGCACCCAATGTAGTATGTGATCTGTAGCTTTCAAATATAGTAAATGTCAACATAACCAATTATAAGTAATATCATCAAAAGTTAAGCGATTCTCGAAAGTCCAGAAATAAGAAAGTCCAGCTTTGATAACACTAATCTAGGACAAAAATAATATTGCGGTAGTCGAACTACCAAAGGGAAATCGAACCCCAGTTCAAGTTTTTATACAAATAGTACTAGTACGGCTACATCGATGCGACATTATTTGGATTTGGATCGGAAGTTGATCGTAATTATGCGAAAATAGATCAAATCTTCCTTACATATCATAGAATGACTTTGTTTTAGTATATAAATAAAACACTGTCTGTTTTTATAACTTACAGAGAATTTAATAGTTACAACTACAATATCACTGGATATAAACATTAAGCAAGAAGTGTCAATGTAAAAGCATAGAATAAAAAACTCGCAAAATACTGTTAGTTCAATACTAATATTAAAATTGACAAAAAAAATACAGTTCTATTATTATCTGTGCATCTTCTCTAGAAAATAACACATTTTGCTTGTGTATAATTACTATTAAACACCACACAACTAAACGTAAAAATATTTTTCAGTTCATTCTTTGGAAACACAAATATTTAAGCCACAGGCTTAATTAGTAGAATGAAAGTTTTAAAATGTACGTTTACTGAATATATTGATGTTTTATCAAGAAACAAAAGTATGTGATGAACACTGTTAACGCAAATTAGTACTAATTTTCAATAGCTAAATTCTAAATATATTACCCAAAAATGATTAGGTACATTGTGTAAAATTAGTAAACAATATTTTAATAGTAACATATTAAGGATAAAGTCAACATAGGAAATGTAATGTTATATTACAAATATAAGCAAAATAAAGATATACTAAAAGTATAATTAAATTATAAATTAACATGTATAAGTAGCGCCGGCGTATGAAAATTGAAATTATAACCACATAACCTAATATACCTAAGAGATCTGTAATACAATAGCTTTTAAATTCAAATCTACAAAGTAATTTTAAATCTAACTCCTATCACAATCAAAACGTTACATTCTTTGAATGTCGTACATGAATAGTTCCAACAAAAAAATGATAAATCACTCTGCTTTGTTAAGTGACTTTCTTTCCTTTATGAATCTTTCTGTAAGTGCTATTGTCCCTTTTGGCGCGACATTGCTCTCGCTTACGCATGCGGCGGAAATACCAACTTGAGTTATTAGGGCTGGTATTACCAAGCTGGTCGTGGTATTTCTTCCTAGCCTCTGTACGGAATGCGGATCGTTTTTCGAACCAATTACCATCTTGTGCATTACTTTCACTGCTAAAATCCAACATTTCGCCTTTGCGTAATTTACTGAACTTGTCTTCATTATTTATAGCCTGTCTATTAGTGTCCTCGAAGTTCGAAGATACAGAATTAATTTTTTTATATGGATAGTTCAAAGCGAAATCCGTTGGAATGTCGATAGGTTCAAACTTCTCACTGAATCCATCGTTCATCTCATATTTTTCAAACTTATTCTTTCTTTTCTGCTTTTTATTTGAATTAGTGGTTTCTTTTTTTTTACTTTCTTCCTTGACTTTATTAATAGCATGTCTGTTATTTAATATGAAATCCTCTTCCCCTAGTCCGAATTCTCGCGTTTTATGTACATTGCTGTTATTTTTCCTTGTATCTGTACTTTGTTTTCTCCAATTTTTTGTATTATTAGGTTTTTCTTTTTTTCGCGTATTTTTGGATTCTCGTGCGTTTTTGAGCCAATCATCTTCATCTCCGTAACGATTTTCATAAAATTCTTTTGTGTTTTCTTTGTCTCTATCACCACGATATTTTAGAGTTTCTTTAGGAATATTTAAAGCATCTTGTTTTGGCGTTAACAATAAATTATCGTATTCTGTCTCATGGCGCTCTTCATTGCGAAGAAATTTGGGCTTCTTTTCGATCCGTTTATTGCTATACATATTCTGTTCTTGTTCAATATTATTGTCATTCTGTACTATTTTTGATTCTGATAACAAGTTATCTTTACCAGCAACATTGCTAATTTCTTTAATCTCAGCGTTAGAGTCATGACCCGATTTCGATTGAATATTGTTTAGCCTTACTTCTTCATCAAATAAACTGAGATCCCCCTTAGCTTTTAACCAATCATTTTCTTCTATTGTTTTGTATCTTTCTAAATTACGTTTAAATCTTGGATTTTGTTCCGTGTTCAAAAAATCTGTATCGGGAACTTTATTATCTATAAAAACATCAGTTACCAAATGTTCTAAATCCACAGACTTTCCCACCTTTTTTTCTTTAGGTACCTTAGCATCAGAAAGTCCCAATTCTGCCTCGTGGTTTTCAGTGATTGGCTCTTTTTTTAATTCTCTAGCAGAATTTACTTCATCATTGTACTTTTTTAGTAACTCTTCTTCGATTTTTATCCTCCGGGATATTTCGTCGTCCAACCAACTTTTATTTTGAAGATATACAGTTTTAAGTTTGTCAATATCAGCGATAAATTCTTTTTCGTATTTCGGTTTTATAATGTGTGCCATTAAATTATCTGCATTGTTGTAATTCTCATCAACACATTTAGTGTGCTTTCTGGGCCCATTACTATTTAAAGCTTCTTCAAAGACTTTCTTACACTTATTGTATCTGGGCGGTGTTTTTTGATGATATACTTGGTGAGTACTAACAAAAGCTAATTCCTTTAGCTTTCCACGCAAATATGCATTCTCTTCTTGTAACTTGTATAAATTAGACAATATCTTGTTAACAGAAGATGTTGTTTGCATTGTACAGTCATACCTGGCTCCCCACATATGTCCAATAGCTACTCCTGCCGCTGTTATGACACTTCCAAGTACAATAATGTTGAGGACAGTGCTTAGTCTCTTATTCCTCCTATGGACATATGTCTTATGTTTTGTCTGATTGTATCTCTTTATTTCTTCATCTATTGCTTGTTCATGGTCATCAGTATTATAAGTGGGCAGTTGTGGATCTACCGAAACATAATCAGAAATTTCTTGTTCCGTCGGATTGTTCTCTCGCACTTGATACTTTTCAAATATAGTTTCATTCGGCGTAAGTGATTGTGCTTCGTGATCACTGTCGCTGATGATTGATATTCCATCTGTATCGTCATCTTTTTCATGTCGAGGTTCTTGTCTGTAAATAATCATAAAGACTTCAATATTCATACTGGGATGTAGATGTAACTTGTGAATCTGAGGAATGTACCCACTACACTCCTGTGCTCACCACTTCGGGAATCGCAGACGTGATATTAAGTAGTTTATCAAAAAAAGTTACTAATATAGTAAAAGTAAGGACATCTACGAATGTTTGCGTAAAACTGGCTACTGTATTCACGTTATTTATTCAAGTACTTATGAACCTACAATACATGTTTTGTAGGTTCATAAGTAGTTGAATAAATATCGATACAAATAATAATAACTTGCTATAACTAGTGTCGTTTTCTCTACAAACATAGGATAAGGCAAAAGATAAAATTTTGAGAAAGATTTTTATCTTTTTATGTTGAAGGATTATAACTTTTTACTTGTATACTTAATTACAAACGTTTTTACAATGATCATTGTAACAATCACATGAATTGTATATAGGCCTTGTCATCGGAAATATCTAATATACAGCATCTTCTCAACATATTATCCATACATAATATAGATGTACACCATTTAACATCATAAAAAAGTGTATTAATCAAAAGTAATGTTTTTTTCCTATTAAAAAAATATATAAAACAAACTAACAGACCATTAAACCATGATAAAGAAGATAAACTAATAGCATCTCTGATAAAACTGATGACACAATTATATATTTATACACATTAACTAGAAATGTTACAGATTATGGACTAATTAAATTGTAATAAAAGTCTTCATAATATACTCTATAGAATATCAATAAAAATCAAAACATGAATATAATATGTGAACCAGCACAATAGGAGTTCTCTTCGAGTTTTTGTGACATATCCCACTTTTTTTTGTTAAAAATATGCAAAATTGACTAACACTGTTGTATATCATATTTGTTGTGAAAAATTGATATTTGCATTTGGGTAAGATCACATCAACCGGACCCCCATTTACCATGTGGTGATACACAACTTATAAACTCTTGGTTGTCAAAAGTATTGGCACCTATTTATCATTCTTAACCTTTTTTTAAATTTTGAATGTAACATTTTTTAACAGTGAAGATTTATCATATTTTTTTTAAAAATGTAATTGTAAAAAAAAATATTTACGATAACTTAATGGAATTTTCAAAGATTATACTGAAATAACTATAATTTCATATCGAGTTTTTTAAAAATTTCATTTGTTTATTTTCATATTTTTAATTAACTTTTAAATAGACAAACTGAAATTTTAGGGACTTCTCCGTCTGATAATAGTTTTTTTCTTACTAATACACTATAAAATAATATTCTTCATTTAAAAAGCATTTATCACTACCACACATTAGTTTTGAGAGTGGTATAAGCTCTCCATATTGCTAAGCTTAGCTGTTAAGGTTACAGATTACACAATAATAAAATAACAGTATTATTTAAAATATCTGGTAGAAATGGTAATAAAAATTAACCATACATAAATATAACCATTCATGTTATCAAGGTACACACATTAATAAGTACTCAATACTATCTTGGAATGTTGTACAATGTAACAATTTGTTTAATGAAATTATCTATTCAGTGATAACAAAAAGGCCCTAATCAGTAAACATTCTCTATTTTGGGAAAAGTAAACAAAACTATCTCATGTTTTTATGATGCAATATGATGTCATAACAAGCTATCAATGTCTTGTAGCCTTGGCATATTCTGTGAATTACAAAGATATATTATACAATGGTAATAGTTAGTGATTATTTTATTGTTTCAATATTTACATCCTCAATATTACATTTATTTCATGACTGCCTTGTTGGTCATGTTGGTTACAAGTGTGACTGCCCATCCGGAGGTCCCGGGACGAAAACAACAAAATTTTCTAGTAGTGGTTTGGAGTCTGGATATGTGCCTGATCCATGGCAATAGGCTCACCACCTAATACATAGTGGGACATGAACATAACTGGTCAAATGTGCCAGTGTTCTGCATTCCTCTGCCTTCCTCTTCGGGGATTATCGTATTGTTAATACACTACTACTTTTAATACTACTTTTACTAATACACTACTAATTGTAATACTACTTTTGTTAATACACTACTAATTGGTTATACACTCACATATTTCACCAGTTAAGTTTACATTCCACTATGGTATAGGTGGTTGCCTATTGCCATACACCAAGCACATTTCCAGACTCAGAGCTACTATTAGAAGTTATTACTATTGAAGTTAGAAAATCCAATAGTGTAGAACTCATGTTTTAAACGCAGGATCTCTTGATCTGCAGTTACACATCCAATAAGGCAGTTGTGTTACTGATCCTATGTCTGTGATCTTGATTACATGGTTTTATAGACAATTTATTAATAAAATTTATTTATACACTTTATTTTTTATTTCACTTGTCTATACTTCTAGACAACTGGATTATTTTAATTATTTTAAACTGCACATGAAACTGCATGGATTAGATAATCACTTAAGATATGTGCAACAAGTATCTCATTACCACGTAAAAGTTTTTTTCATGAACTGACCTAACATTACTTGAGCTGATGTCATTATGATCACTATGGTTTCATTTAATAAAAAACTATGACTAAAAAATTTGTCTAAATCAAAACAAAATCTATTCTAGAAATATTACCGATGTATTGAGCGTTATTATAAAAAGTCGATATTACATCTTATCATCAATATTTACGTAGTAAGCACCGCAAGGTCATTTAGTACCGCGATAAAAATTTTGCGTATTTCGTGAATATTTTACACGAAGGATATTGTTAATGAGGTCAATAATTTATTTATATTTCAAACTATAGCGAATTGAAGATAAACGTACAAAATAATTATCATGTATACAGCTACTTACTTTTCATGTTCTTCTATAAATTCAGGGGATTCGTCTGCGGACACCGAGTTGTTTTCTAGCAAGGTCCAGCTTTCTCCTGAATCTGAATCGCTATGGTCGACGGAAGGCCCGTCCATTCTTGAAATATATATGTATTTTATAAAATACTGAAACGACCAGAAACAAAATATAAAATTATAGCATCCTGAAATACTTCCAACAAGTACGATGAATTTAAACTCACCTTTTGAGTAAATTATACGAAACGGAGATTAATAATAGACCCAATTTTGTTATTTGTTCAATGGCACGAGAATATTATTTTTCAAGATGAGCAGAAAGACGACATATTTAGTATTTTGTTTTTATTCAACGCAATATGTCATGCGCACTACAGCGACGAACATAGCCCAAGTATTGGTGTGTACGTACTTAATACAAGCGTAGTGTTTATCGAATGATTATAATTAGGTACATACATACTCTTTGGGTCTTTGGTGTTTACAGTAAATGCATTTGGTGTCAATAAGA
>DWEI01001166.1:0-17647 GCA_018245875.1 Mysoria ambigua | reverse complement strand
ACACACACACACACACACACACACACACACACACACACACACACACACACACACACACACACACACACACACACACGGACAGCGCTGGAGTATTCACGTCATAATCGAAATGTAACGTGTAGTGGGCACCACTGCAGCTGATAATTTTCATGCAAAATATTATGACGTAACTCAATATCAACGTCGCCGCGTAGACGCCTAAAGACACGCATCGCTGATATAGTTTCACATTTATATTATTAATACATATTACTGCACTTACATTAGACCATTGTATTACTATGACCGCCGGAAGTAGAGTTAGACAAGCTTAGTGTTAACTTCCGTCCTAAAATCTATTGTTCGTTATAAGGCGACTCAACTAAGACTTTTGACATTTTTTATACATCCTTTTTTATTTTATTTTTGAGCAGACACTGTTTAGCGTGCCGAATATATTTCGTATTAAAAATAATTAAAAAATAAGATACTACTCAAAATATGCGTATTATATTTTAGCTTGTGCTTTATTTAAACGTTTCAATGGAACACCGATTGACTACCTCTGTTAACCGACCGATGAACATGACTACCGATTGAAATGTGCTCGACTTAATCCGCGAGCCGGGTAAAGTTGCTTTTTAACGGGAAATTCCCAGTAGTACTTCGAAATCTAGACTTGTGCCCGGCGTAACATAATAATCTCTCCCCTTATTCCTGGGAGGAAAGTAAAGGACTTGAAAGGTTATAATAAAATTATATGTATAAGCATACAATTTTTAATTAATCACGTTTTAATTATTTTTTCGTTAACCTATATACAGTATGTACCTGCCACTAACTGATATAAAAGGTATACAAATATATCGGTACGTAGAGTCGACAGTCCTAATAACCTGCTAAATCAGTTTCAATATCACACCCTGTCTACTATATGTAATTCTTACTATGTATACAATTAAGTGTATTATCAAGTGACTGCAAAATTTGCATAATCAATTGTATTAGTAGAATTTAGATCTTATGCGTATTCGAATAGAGTTGATTCGTGTCGCCCGCTCGCGGACGTAGGCTCGCCCACGCATTAATTCTGATGATCACAATGAGAAATTAATTTTGTCCCATCAGCGCCTTGCGGTTCTTTCTAACAAATACTAACACGAAACTCGTGGCTTCGCTTGCATTTGCAGAAAAAAATAAAAACACTCCGGTATTTGTATCCGCATACGTGTCTGATATCACACATCAGCACGTTGTATTTATTACAAAACATTTAAAATATTTCAGAAATATGTATATTTCAGAAACACGTATGTAAATATACTTAATGAAATAATTTAATGTAATGTCCTACCTTCCTACGCTAGGTGTAATGTTATGTTCATTTAATTAACATTTTTGGTAGTACAGAACATTCGAAGTAAATGTGATTTGGGAACCAAGACGTGGGCACCTGGAACAAGATGTAAGACGCAACCAAAGCTCTCACAGTTATGATGTTGTTTAACACCACGTGTCTAGACCATAGTCTCTTGAAAACTGGTATCAGCCGTCTGTTTTTGTACATATCCGGACTATATCAATACTTCAGATGTACTTACTGTTAAACTGCAATACATTCGCTCTTCAGTTCAGATAAAAAATGTGACGAGTAACTGTTCTACTTTAATAAGTTTCTTAATTAATTCCACAACTCCAACACACCACTACTAATCTTCTATGAACTTGTTCGTTATAATTTTGGATACCTTATTTTAAATGAGGACCCGACATAAATCGCTATAACTTAGAATTCAATTACAATCAATTGAAAATAATTGTTTAATCATTTGTTAATTCCGTTAAGTTATTAGATGTTTCGCTCAATTTCATTACTTAATTTTTTCAAGCACATGTGAAATTAACCGGGCGACACAGAGACAAAACAGTTTACCCCACATTGGTAGCGCAGCCCTTCGTAAATCCATTAAAGATACCCGCACACAATCCACCCGCATGCTTTCTCCAGCCAAATTTACTAAAAAAGAAATATTTTAATCTACCGTAACTGACAATGCGAATCTATCTTTTTGCGTTCATCAACGAGTCAAAATACTATACCATTTATGTTTTTTAATAAATAATTACACAAAATGCTTCCCTAATTGAACAGGCGCCTTCGCATTAAATTAGCAGAAATGAACTTTACAACCGATTTCGACACCAACAAAGAGGTAACCACGTGACATTAGCATTGGAAATTAGGCTTTATTTTAATAAAAGGAAGACAGGTATTTCTTTCAGAAGTAGCTCAAGATGGCGTCCTCGAGTTCCTTTATTCCTTTTTTAATTTCAAATACTCCGCCGACATTCCCGCGGTCGCTTCATAGGGTGGAACGAGTGAGTGCGAGGGAGAGCAAAGATAGTGTGAAGGGGATAGTACGTTATTGTATTCCAATTGGAGACACAGAGTCCTTTGTGCCAGGGTTTGAAGTTTTAAATATCGAATATGAACGTTACACAGCAGTATCGTGCTATTTAATAGTTCATTTGAGGTAAGGTTCGTTTTTATATTCATTTAAATAGTTCACAACGCAAAGCTGCTTATCAAAGTCAGTACTTGGAAAACGACAAATTGAACATGAATTATTTGTAATTTACCTACAATTACATGATACTTTGCTGTACGCGCATAGAGTTTTGTTTTTATCGTAAAATGACTTACATACTTAATTGATACTAACAGGCAGATTAATAGCATCGTGTGAGTTTTTTCAACTCTGTTGAATTGTGCCTGTAGAACTTGGAAGATATTTCGGTATAATGTGTGACCATTGACAAACGTAATTAAAGTCCACCTGTGTTTTAAAGAACCTCTTAGTAGGTACATGTTTCCAGTACCTCTGTTCAACTATTCAAAGCAGCTGCGCTTAGTATTGCAGATATGTTGTTTGTAAGATAGCATGCAAATTTGTTTCAATTATTTAATGTAAAAAAGAAAACGAGATACGAGAAACGACATGTTTATAAGTAGTATAAAGAGATAAACGTTTTGATTTCAAGTACAACTGTAGTTTTGATTTTACCTTGTTAACTTACACAACATTTACTAAAAACACTAGACATAAAAGAAGACAAGAGTAAAACTCAAAACGCCAATGCAAAAGTTAAATCTGTTACTTTATGAAAATTATTTCATCTAATAACGTAACTTCACACTGGTGATTCACGAAGAGTAAGATCTACAGTCAGAAGTTATGGCAGATTAAGTATTTTAAACGCTTTAAATCACACTTAATTTAATGCTCTTTTTTAGTAAAATCTAAATTTCTCATTGTTGTCGCGACATTACCCGGTACGATGTTGTAATCTACAACAGACAGATAGCAAACGTAATTAAACCGTTAATTCAAATGTTATTATTCTCCAAACGTAATTAATTATGGCCACATCATTTCAATTAGAACCTTATTGTTTGATACGCAGGCATTGATTTCGTTTGCACCAAAGAACATATAACAGAAACGCTGGCGCAGCAAATGCCAGCTTTTGTTGCCGTGCTAGACTGGCCGATACTTGATACGTCCATCTAAAATATTGCTACTTACGTCCACATATTAATAACAGCTAGTATCGAATTAAGATAACAGTTTAACAATAATAATAATATTAATGTATTGGGATACCTCACACATGAGAATATCGTTATATTATTTATTAGCGTAAATACGCTGTCCATGGGCACTTTTTTAAATATTTATCCCTGACGATCAAGGTGGCAACTATAACTTTCCAACCGAACAATAATTATAATAGTAAGAGCAAAAGGGAAGGGGGGAGAGGGGGTTGAAATATTTTTTACTGTGTTATAAGTGATACATTTTAATATTATTAAGAACTGAATAATATATGTACCTAAATGTTTATGCTTTAAAATTTCAGGTGGATAATTTTCAGTTACGAACCGAGAAAAGTGGAGTGACGGAAAAACATAATATCCTTTTGGTATGTCTTGTACATGTTTACAATACAATTACACCATTTTTAAAATTACACCATTTTAACGTGTAGGCAATTAGGTTTTATAATTTAATGTATGATAATAATTTGTAATTTCTTTCAGATCGACACTGCATTTGTATTGAGGTGTGGGATAAAAAATGAACTAATATGATCATTAATTTAAGTTATTTAAACGAACATTTAAGAATTTACATATGGCATTTTATTTACATATATTTACATATATTATATCTTTAATAAATATAACATGTATTTAAACGAATTTAGGTACCGTAAACTTGTTACTCTAAGGATTACAATTGTAGGTACTATGTTTCTTATTGTTTGACATCGCTGTTAAAACCTACATGCCTGAACTTAAATTTTTGTAAAAGGAGAAAAATTATATACCTCTGTAATATATTTTGTTAATAATTGTCAAAGAAATTGTGTTTTTTCAATTTGCTTTCTATATTATCCATTTATTCCAGACACTATGGATTATTCAGCAGAAAATAGGATAGCGAACGAGGTGGTGCTGACACAAAGAATGCTTTTTTCTACAACTTATACTAAGTGGAGACGAAAGTACTGATGGAGAGATTGCTATATGTATTGGAACCTGCGCGGCGAACGTACCTGGGCTTGGTAACTCCACCACCGTTGGCGTGCCGCACCGCCAACGGCGGCCGAGTTCCTGCACCTAGTTGCGCGTTTCTACGTTTGACCATCACCAGAAGAGACAAGATTTGATCGGGAAATTCATACCGAGTGCGAACAATAAGTAAATTGTTCTCGCATATGTTTAATCAACAGAAGAATAATCAGCTGATAGCTTGATAAGAGTATAGAATTATAGTTTCTCAGTGTCATTATAGTATTATAATGTCTTATTGTTATAATATATTGTTTTATAAAAATTCTTAAAGACGAAAATCATTACTTGAAATATTTTAATTTGTCTATACGTACTTATATTGTATACCTATGTGGTGAACTCTAAATTTGTGTAAGACAATACATATATGTATCGTGTATGAGCCTCTAGCCTGGGCACAGACATACCCTGGCCGCCCGTGCGCCCCAGCGGAGTCCTACTTCCGAGTCCGAGGAGCGGCGGAATGTTCCTTTTTGATTATCTTTTGTATAAAAAAATATACTAAATAATATTATACAAGGCTTTACACACCTTACATTATTTATTAAATCATAATTAATTATGTATGTAGGCACTATGTATGTGTAGATGTCAAAAGTTTTTTTCAACCAGGTCGATGAGTAAGAAGACCTCGGTCAGAGTTAAGTAGCACAGAACGGGGGCAAGCAGAGTTCCAGCAACAGTTGAAAAATCTTCAGTCGAAGATGTAATTATGCGCGAAACAGAAAGACTCCGGCTTTGGATTAAGTTAGGATGAAGCCGGCAATCAGTGAATCGCAAGAACTTAACTGATTTAGTATGGAAAGAGATCTTGCGCCTGTATTTTTAATAGTTGCTATATGTTTTCTGTGTATTGTAATTGCTATGTTTTCTGAATGTGTAATCTAATCTATAACAATATTAAAAAATGTCTTTACATGTGTCACATTTTGATTTTTATTACCCTTAGGTCGAGTTGTTTCAGGTCCATTTGAGGGGCGTTAATATTGGCCCTAACTATAATAAAAGTACACAAAGCGTTGTTTAGCAAAATGTCACTCTTTACGCACCTAAAAAAAATAACGATTACGCTAAAAATTGCATGATCTATTATTTGACGTACACAAATTATAATTAATAACGAACAGTTTGATATAACCGGCCCTTATTGTGATTACTTGATTTCAGTATTTATATCTCACGTACACTGCCTACCCTAATATGGTCTCATCCTTGGGTCAGACTGCCAGATAAAGTATACTTTATTTTCTTGCTGTTGGTACATATTTATTTCTATAAGAATATTTCATATATTATAAGAATAAACTTTGAAAATTGAATTTTAATGAAAAAATATTATACAAACAATAAAACACAACAATTCGATGAGTAATTTTATTTTATAACATTTTTCTGATTTAATCCTAGCCTTAAATAACCTAGAATATTGCCAAAAACGCCTACTCAATACGCTATGTCCAGACATTTGACAAGGGGTAGTAAAATGTAACTACCCCCCCCCCTTTTTACAAGGGGTAGTAAAGCTTCTTTAAATGCGTTTTGTTGGTTACTTTTTTACACTGCTTGCTAAAATTTTGTTTTTTATAACATGTAAAAATAAATCGTAACATCAAGCTTATAATCCCTGAAAATGTAGACGGAGTAGTGTACACTCTCATGTCTCACGAGATACATTTACATCCCACAATAGTGGTGAATTAATTGCCACACACCGGCATACATCCAGTTTGTGGGCCTCTACTAGATAATCGAAGTTAGAAAAATCTAACAGTATCTACCAAATGATCCTTGCACAGGTCTTTTCGCCTGAAACCGCTAGATTGATAAATGTAAATGAACTGACAATTCGCTAATACGCCTGCCCACAGCCCAGCGTAGGGTTCGTGGTCAAAAATCTCCTAGTGGATGCTGAGTTCCGGCTGTAAACTTGGGCTAATGATGACGATAATCAACAAACCTCATTATATGTATTTGGTTGGGATGTAAAGTAATAAATTGTAAAGATGCTACTTACAATTTATAAAATTTAATAGATACTACATTCTCCTGTATATTGACTGCCTCAATGGTCGTGTTGTTTGCAAGTGCGACTGCCGATCGGGAGATCCCTGGTTCGATTCCCGAGTCGAACACTACAAACGGTTCCGGGAACGATTCCCTGGTCTACAAAATTTTCTAATTTAGATTTTCTAGTTGTGGTTCGGAGTCTGGACATGTGCCCGATGCATGGTAATAGGCTCACCAAGTCACCACCTATTCTATAGTGGGACGTAAACGCAACTGGTGAAACGCAATAGTGTTCTACATTCCTGTACCTACCTGTTCGGGGATTACCGGCGTGAAGTTGCTTTTTTACAGTTTATTATAGATAATAGTTTCCACTCATCGATCGTTCGAGAAAATCAACGGCAGAAACTCGGGTAATAATTACAGTGATTGTTACGCGCCAGTGTTGACCATCCGAATCGCACCTTTGTCCATTGGCTATCTCTCTCTCTCGTTTTCGCTCTCAAATGTTCGTGTGCAGCGAACCAGCGAGCCGGATCGCCGGTTCCCAATACTCCTGTATTGTTCTTCACTGCTGGCTCGTAGGGCGTTGCTTGTCCGATGGACTCTCATCAACCGATTCGGCGTCCGGGGTCCACGCGCCGATGTAACACTACCCGTCATATGCTTACTTCACTCTATTTTTAACGACTTATAAGTTTTAGTGTGACTCTATCCGAATTATAGTGACCCAGTGATTCTCAAACTAATCACCGTTGTTGACGAACAAGAAAACAAGCATAATAAATGTTGATAAATAATTTAATTACCTTTACAAATACAATAGCAGCTACATATTACAGCCGTATATTACTTCACAACAAATATTCAATTTTTCAACGAAATATAAAAAGAAGACCACAGTATTTTTCTTAAAACCACTGCTACACATGTCACTGCACAAATATGACGACAGCACGTAGGAAACACTGTGGGCTACAGTTATGTACATTTAGGAATTCTGTACGCTATCGGAATGGCCGCGAACAGCCGCGAATATATGTTGATAGTTAATGGTGACGACGGATAATAAATAAAATAAATGGATCGCATAGATTTTATTGAAAAAGTTTCACTTCATAGATATACGGGCACGTTTTATTGATAAAATAAATTCTCTGGGTGCCACAGAATCCTTCGTCCGGTACACTATACTATGCTAAATGTACGTCATAATGACATCGTCACCTCGTACGACGCCGGACGCCTGGTGTCGTACGCTAGAGCGCCGGTGAGCCCCGTCAGGGGGAAAATGGTCGACACGGAGGTACTTCGATATTTGTGAAACACTAGGAACCCTTTACCATCTCACCTCGCGACGAACGTCCACCTTCAAAGCCCACGACAATATCTGCTGGAATTGTTCCATAAGATTATCATTATTTAAGAAAAAAAAGCGACTAATCTGCGAAATGGTAGGCAAAGCAATGTAGAACACTCCGTTATACCAGTAACGTTTATGTCCTGCTGTGGAATAGTCAGTTATGGAATAGTGAGCCTATCGCACCACATCGGGCACATATCCAGACTCCGAGCCACTACTAAAAAATCTAAATGAGAAATATTTAGTATTGCCCGACTCGGGAATAAAACCCAGGAGCTCCAGATCGGCAGTGGCATTTGCAACCAACACGACCAACGAACCGGGCGAGTTATCTAGTACGTTGATTGCGATTGCACATATATTGTGTATCTAAAAGACAACTAAATGATTGTACAGGAAGTCCTATTAAAATTCACAGAACTGGATCTCACGATGTATTGTATTAACTTAATTAATCTGTGTAAACATAATAAGTTTAACATGATAATTATCAAATAGTCAATTCGGTTTGGTCTTTTAAACATTTTCTCTCCTATTATTTACATGTTAAAATGTGTGAATAGCATTATTTCATTGTTAGCAATACGCATCTGCCCTCAGCCTAAGGACCTTTACACAGATGCTCTGAGTCCTGTGTAACTTCAAGGGTCTCGTGATTATTATACAATGTATTCGTACAAAATTAGGTGACATCATCAAGAGGCGACATCGCGGCCGCCCCTCGCGAACCTCACATGTTGATTAAACAACAGCAGCAATACA
Source organism: Mysoria ambigua (assembly GCA_018245875.1). NCBI lineage: Eukaryota > Metazoa > Arthropoda > Insecta > Lepidoptera > Hesperiidae > Mysoria > Mysoria ambigua. The sequence goes on along the minus strand of DWEI01001166.1, from coordinate 8,897 downwards.
AAAATCATGTCCGCCCTCACACATTGAATTCTTTAAATTCCGTGAACGAAAAATCCTTCCAAATAGTGCACGTCCTTCTGTAGGCGAGGCGGTGTCTCCGGGCGGCCGCCGGTCGCACGCAGGCCGCGTGTGGTCACTTAGTATCCAGTAAAAGTCGACGTAGTAAATGTTATATTACAGTGCCTCACTTTAAATTTCGAATGTATGTATGATTTGTAACATAAAAATATGGCGAGAAAAAAATATATAAGTATAGCCCGATTTGGAAAACGAAAAAGTATAATCGATCTTTAAGAGCATAAGTACAAAAACAGACCACAATTTTTTTTTTATATAAAGTTTACATATAGTAAAAATAATAAGATATTTTTTACATATTTTGTATCTTTTATTTTCGTGTATATATTTCAAGAGTTATTTAAACTTTTGTAACATCTACAACTGCTAAATTAAATATTTTTTTCATAACGTAACAGGCAAAAAGATTTTTAAAAATGTCAATTCTTTGTCGAGGCCCCGTTTAAAAAACTACCACCATGTTTTTGTAATTACGCTTAGATGTATGAATTGGCCTATGCTAACATTGCGTACCGATCTATAAAAATAATGGAGCAATAAAAATAATAAAAAAAATGGAGGTCCCAAACCCAACGCCGTCACTCGAGTTCGAGACCATTGGTATTATGTGACACGAGATATAAACTTAAGAGTTATTTATTTAACAAAGTTATTTTATTAACACAGTTATTTTATTAACTATATGGACACGATTGAATAATTAATATTACTCGTGATATATATATGTTTAAAGTCCACCTATGCGACGATTCCCGAAAAAGTTAAAAACGTTATGTACAAATTTACTCCAAGCTAATTATAATCGTGTGGCGTTTAAAATCATATGAAAATACGACAACAGGAATAAATTTTCAGAAAGACGACGAAGTACGACAAGTAGAATAGATACACCTAGAATGCATTAATGTTATCGAGATATAAATATAGGCTACATACTAACATCGCATATAGTATGCAATCAATAAATCTAAGCAAAAACCACAGATAGGGATATCCTTAACAAAAGAGAAATATTGGCACCGTTCCGCACAGAATATAAAAAATTATAGAAAACACGCTGTATAACTCAACGAAGCGGGGCGAGGGTCGTTGCTCACTGTCGTTCCGCTCCGGTCTGGTTATAATCGACTCGGATGCGTCCATATCTTGTCGTGTCCTAGTCTAAGCTACCGTATTGAAATTGCATATACGTGCGTCTTCGAAGGCTGCATCAAAAAAGCCTCTCGGAAAGCAAATTTGATTAAAACATAAATGACAAGAATTAAATAACATATTTGCAAAATCAACTGCGTTTACACAGGTTCATATCACTTTAGTATCAAACGAACCAAATCTTAGTAGCCCGGAAGCTTTTCTGTACTTATGAAATTCAAATCTAATTCTAGATTCAGGACGAAATTTATAAACGATTGTAGGCGACTCGCATTTTAATATTATTGTTTGAATGTATTTGTAATTTTACTTTGTATTTATAAGGTAACGAACAAAGCTGCGTTCCGTATTTTCAGTTCGTAAAAATGGGGGGAAAACAGTGTGTATGTTACTACATACTATTTATATATAGTATTTCAACGTTTACAAATTTCCCATACGAAAATTATTACAGCAGTGATCTTATGTACTAATAAAAAATATATTGTGAACGAATTGAACTGTAATGAGAGTGCGCAACGACCCTAATTACATAATATGACAACTATACTATCAATAGTTATACGATAACAATATATTTTATTTACAACATTACTTCGTGTGATGAACATTCAATCTGCACACTTCCGCCGTCCGCTGAGCTCGCACGATTTATCTGTAACATGTTTTACGTCCGTTAGACAATAATCACGAGCGGCGGTTAAACAGTTTTATTTATTGTGACTGGGAGACATCTGTAATGGATTCACAACGTCACACACGATTGTGGACAAAAAAAATAAAAATATTGTTTAACAGTTTTAATCTGTGGTCCACGTAAGCCCTGGCCCGGCCCAAGGAGCTCACGACCCCCACGACTCCCTCCGTCCTGGGATCCGCCCTTGGACGTATTTGCAATGGAAGTAGAGCAGAAAAAGATGACTTTATAGAAGAAGATAAATTTTCGAGTACAAACGGTGCAGTGTCGCGAGAGTCGCGCGCGCTAGGTGGCGCGGCACGCGGGCGCGTGCAGGTCGCGGTCGCCGCCGCCCGCGTAGCTGATGTTGAGCAGCATGGCCTCGAAGGGGTCGGAGCGCATGCGCTGCTGGTTGGCGGCGGCGGCCGCGCACACGTCGCGCACGGCGCGCGCGTCCGCGCCGCCGCCCGGCGCGCCGCCGCCCTGCGCGCCCGCCGCTTCGTCAGTTCAATATGGTCAATCCAATTCAGTACAACCCTTCTGAAGCTGAACCTCAGCCCGACGTATCCACTTATTGTCAGGTTGACTCGGAGGAAAACTTTTAAACGATTTATTTTGCTTACAAAACCTTTATCCAAATTTATGTAAAAACTTAGACAAAAACACTAATACTATTCAATAAAGTAATTCAACTGTTAAGTATTGCATCTATTAGTAACGAGAACCACAATAACAGTATACCCTCGTCTGGACATTAGTATATAATATTACCTAAATAACTAAATATGATGCTCATTGGAGATACCATACGTTACGGCAAATATATGTTGTCCGGTGTCTACACGCGAGACGAACCTCGGCCATGGGGCTCCAGAGGCGCACGACGGCCTCGATGCCGCTGGTGGCCAGCAGGAACATGGACGGGTGCAGCTGCACGCAGTTCACGATGGACTCGTCGCCGCGCAGACACTTCACGATGTTGCCCGACTTGCGGCACCAGATGAACAGGCTGCCGTCGTCCGAACTGAAATGGAAACAATGTTATAAATTGTTAATCATTTTGAGATACTTAATTAAAACTACGCTGTAAATTAATTTTAAAGTCTCCTGGAAATAATATGTATTTATATGTTTATACAGTTGGAACCCTTTGGGACAGTTGGGTCACAACTATAGGCAAGTTGTTCGCTAACCCTGTTGTCAACTGGAACACCTCACATTGTATGGTTCCGCTTATTCTGACTGCACATTCATCAGTTAACACCCTCACCCAGCAGCGATGTACTCGGCCTGCGGGCCCAGGAAGTTGGCCTCCTTTATGTCGGTAGTGGTGTTGCAGTGGCCCAGGAAGCGCTTGCTGTAGTCGTGCGCGGTGGTGCGCAGGCTCTTCTCTAGCGCGCTGCTGCTTGTCGTCTCCTCTGGGTTGTCTGTTGAAATTATTTAAATACAGAATACCAATTCATTTCCTGCCATAATTGGGACTACAAGTTAGTACTACTCTGGGACAGATTACATTGCACTTGTCTATATTTTGATAAGAATTTAATTAAACTGTACAAAATAAAATACTAGCTAGGTGGCACATTCCTTTAATTAAGTGTAAAAGCTTAATGTTATTTCTTAATATTTAAAAAAAAATTATCATATAAAGTTATCTTACTATTTTTTAGGTAAAGATCAAAAACTCAATAAACCAAACTTAATTGACTTAATTAAAATCTATCTAGCAGTTATCAGTGAACAGAAAACAATTACAAACCCTTTATCAATTTACTTACAAAGAAAAGGTTTAAATATCACAGTTAAATAACATTACCAACTTTCATCCACACCTACACTTCTCCTTGTATACATTCACAGAGCAAGGGATAAAATACATACAATACAGAAGCAACGAAATGCCAAGGACGCGAGCAAACCTTCCTCGTGTGTGGTGTCCATGTTCTCGACGGCCACGTTGATGTCCTTCTGCAGGAGGAACACGGCGTGGCTGGCGGCGTGGCGCGGGAACTTGTCCTTGAAGTACAGCAGGCACTCGTGCGCCTCGCGCGCCCGCTTCAGGTCCATGAGCCCCTTGGCCAGGCGGAAGTGCGACTTCAAGTGGTTGGGGTCCAGCCTGATGGCCGCGTAGCAGTCCTGCACCGCGGCGTACGTGTCGCCGGCCCTGGAGGGTAACGTACAAGTCAACATATTATTGTCACATGAATACTAGGATTATTATAGGATATTTATACCATTGTAATATCGTTACTATTATTATTGAAATTACTCCTGAAATGATTGAAATTACTGAAAATTAAATTGCTGAGTAACTCCATAACATTTTTAACATATAACTAAACTATGCCTTCACCTTCAAATGTTTAGAGAACGATAACATTGGTTTAGTTTCCATCACTGAATATCGGCGCGTGTTACTTAAATGTCGTGAGGTCAGTGTGCGGAAAATGACTGTACATTGATGTGGAATTATGGATTGTATTCTTTTCTAAGTGCTCGCAGAGAGCGGGCAGGGTGGAGGCAGAAGGTGGTGGGGGAGCAGGGGTGGGGCCACGCACCAGCCACGCCTCATGAGCGCAGCGGCGCGGTTGGAGTACAGGATGGCGCAGTCGGGGCACAGCACGAGCGCCTCGTTGTAGAACTCCACCGCCGCCATGTAGTTCCCGTGGTTCACCAAGTCGTTGGCCTGGAGCACATTAGCTATCATTAATGTTTACCTATATTTGATAACTATTTAAGTTCGAAAGCCGTGTAGTATTTAGTCTCCTTTATGCCATTATTGTGATACTCTCCCGTAGCTTCTAAATAATAGAAATCTATGATAACCGATAGCTGCATAATTGTTTTGTTGAATAACTTAAGGTAAGTTTTTTGGAGACACAGGTGTTGGTTATCTGCGATAACTTAATTCAGACCTTCAGTAACCAGACATGAATGTAACTAACAAAATCTTACACGGGCTGTATAGTATAACATACAAACAGCGGGAGTACCACACTCCTCTGCCTAACGCTTCAGAGGAATCGTGCACGACGTTAGGTGGCGGATGGAACATTGAACCCCGGCGACCTTCTCCTTGAGCAGGCGCACGCGCTCGGGCAGCTGCGGCGGCGGCTCCACGCTGCCGTCGGTGCCGTTGGCGGGCGCGGGCGCGCCGCCGCCGCCGCCCGGCGCCAGCTTGTCCTTGCGCTCGCGCCGCCCGTGGTTGTGCTGGATGATGTAGCTCTCCACCAGCACCGGCTTCTTGCCAGAATTGATGTCGTACAGGTACACCTGTTTACAGGGTTTACAATATTTACGTTGAAGAAATACTAATTAACCTCGGCAGGTGTACAAGCCAGCCAGTAATAAATAGTGACGTAAGTCAGTTCTACCAATTATCATATTTAAGCCTTTGAACAATACTTTATATCACTAAAAATGATTATTTGATTGCGATATCTAATTCGTTCTGCTTAGTTTATTTTATCATCTCCAATTATAATCCTCTTATTTTAATGCCTCCCTCGACATAACCTCTTTCATTGCATTTGTGAAAGTATGTTTACCATTTATCCATTTACCATGCATTGTTTGCTGTTTTAGCAGACCCAAGTTTTAAACTTTTTTTCAACTATCACATTGACTAAATAGTTGTAAGCGTGACTGTCGATGGAGGATCCTGGGTTCAAATTCCGGACTACTACTGGATTTTTTAACGTTTGACTTTCTAGTGGTGAGTCCTTAATCTATGGTTACGGGTTAATACAACTCTTAACTTTTACAACAACAAACTAACCTGCTCAGAGCCCAGGTTAACGAGAATTTCATTGCCATCATTACTGAACGTCACATAGGTCGTAGACTTCTTCGGGAAAGGATGGTCGTCTGGTTCTATCGAGAGGTGGCCTGTAAGGAGAACACTATAAACATCATCCGAGTAACCAATATGCAATTACGCAAAAGTTTTTAGATAAACCTAAATGAAACAAAACAGCTTATAATGGGCTATAAAACTATTAGAAAATATAATGTATTTCTTAGTATTTTGTAAATCAAACATGACTCAAATTGTCGTATAATCAATAAAGTTTACACAAGCCTGGAGTCTGGATATGTGGGCGATACATGGCAATAGGCCCACCACCTATTCCATAGTATTCCATACCTCTTCGTGGCATGAAGTTACATTTATGTAATAAAATATCTAACAGGGGCCAGCGCTCGCTTTCGCTACAGAGACCGATAGCTCAAGGAGCGTGAGGCGGAGCACCGACCGGGCGCGTAGTACTGCACGGCGCAGCGCGGGATGTTGTCGTCGGGGTCGCCCACGCCGGCGCGCGCGCAGCGCATGTTCTGCCGCTCCCACAGCAGGCGCGACTGCGGGCCCACCAGCTGCGTGTCCTGCGCGCCGGGCACACCTCCAGCTTAGTGTGCACGCGCACGCACCTACATGTGCATGGGTGCGTGCGCGTGGAGCACTATCGACCACGTACATACATACACACTTCACTCATATCTCAAGCATTATTCAAAGCAATGCGATACACATAGCGTGTGTTTCCAATGGACAACTGACCAACGAACCGGCGCGCTCACCTGCAGCTTGGCCAGCTTGATCATCCTGGTGTCGTACATGCGCACGTAGAAGTCGTTGGCGCCCACGGCCAGCTGGTGCGCGCGGCGCGGGTTGACGGCGACGCACTTGGCCTCGGCGTAGCGCCCCATGTGGTTGATGAGGTTGACGAGCACGTTGCTGTTCGTGTCCGAGTTGCAGTGGTGCGGCGCGCGCAGGTCGTGTTGTCTGCGGATTGATTTTGATAAACTATTGATTTATCCTGTATAATAAATATAATATATGTTGCACGTGTTTTTTAAATACTTGGCCACTTAGATTTTCATATTTTTTTTTCACCAAAGGCCCTCAAACATTCCCTAAATAATGTTTTTATCAAATTTCATGTTAAAATTTGTTTTTCCAAAAAACTATGATAGGTACTCAAACAATTGACTGCACTTCTATTAGGAATGTCTGTGGGCAATAAGATAACACCAAAAACGCAACAAGTTTCTTTATTTTGAGGCTTTGGTGTACATGAACGTACAGTAAGGTCAATAAAAACGTGTTTTTTTGAAAAAAAATCTTATTTTGGGCACCGATAGGATTTTATTTTGTTTGATTTTTTTTTTTGAGCACTGATAGCTGTACTACTTGGCATTCCAGGATTATCCATTCATTCTGGGACACCCTGTATAATATACATGTGTTTGTATATTAAAGATAAACATTTTTTTACAATAAAAGTTACCTAAAGTAAAAGCTATACTAATAGTAAACATTTAATGAAAATTGCAACTAAATACATCTCAAATACTCGAAAATAATATTACTCGGCTCTCTGTCTAGCCACACTACACCAATTTAGCACCCTTAAATTGATTAAATTTAATTCTGTGAAGAGACAGGTCATCTGATAGGTGTTTGGAAAAAATATCAACCTTCATATCTGCGATAATTGTAATTGTACAAAAGGAATATACGTCTGTCGGTGAATATGCTGTTAATTAACGGACCAATAAACTCTTATCTGCAATCGAATATGTACCCCAGAATAAAAATATCCCTGGCCCACACAAAAACTTAGGTTATGTGAGTATACAACTCTAAGAACATAACGGAAAGTAAAACTGTCATTTCAACCAATCAGAACTTACTACAAATAATTTCAACAATTGCATGCTGACAATAGCCAAATATCATTTATCCATTTAAATAGTAAAATAATTATACATTTATCTGTACCTACATGCTATATTGTTATATTGTTATTAGAGACATATATATTTTTTCTGCATTCCTCTGCCTACCCCTTCGGGGATTACAGGCGTGAAGTTACCTTTATATTTTATACTGTAACAACTGTTCATTAGCATGTTCAGCGTCACTCACAGGATGAGCCCGTCCTCGCCGGCCGACCACAGCATGTGCGGCGTGTCGGGCGCCACGGCGAGCCGCTTCACCCGGCCGCAGTGGCAGCGGCACTCCAGCACGCTGGAGCCGCCGGTCACCGAGCGGCCGCGCACCGAGCCGTCCGCCGCGCACGTCGCTATTATGTCGTTGGACAGGAACTGGAAATATTTTTTGCTTCATCACTCCAACGCATGATCCATAGTGACTTAATCTCATACGACAAGGATTGAAACCTAATAACCAGTAGATGGACGCATTAATAAATATAATTGTATAATCATGCCAGGTCATTCATAGGATAGACACACCGAGTCAAATATCTCTAAGCTCCCAGATCGGACAATCTTTTATTTTCATCACTCTGCACGTTTTCAGCGCAACAATTGGTCTTTATCTAATCGTCATTAATTTGATTCCAATTTTAAAATGTTCACTTTCTTTTTAATAAGGCCGATGTGAGAATATAAAACGAAATACGTTATGTCGATTGTAAATTAATTTTAAATTTTAAATATATTCATAATACCTCATTTGCTTATTAATGCTTGTCACAAAAAAAAATATAAATCCTTCACCCCATGACTTCATCATTCCAACAATTAAATAATATAATTATGAAAGTTGTTACTTTGCCTCATTAGTCGTGTTGGTTGTAAGTGCAACTGCCTATCGGTAGGCCCCAAGTCAAAGACTAAAAAATTTTCTAATTAAAATTTTCTAGTAGTGGTACAGAGTCTGGATATGTGTCTGATGCATGGCAATAGGCTCACCACCTATTCCATAGTGGGACGTAAACGTAATTGATGAAACGTGGAAGAGTTCTGCAATCCTTTGCCTACCTCCATAGGGATTACAGGCGTGAGTCACATTTGTTACGTCGCGCTGAAATAGCCACACTAGTGACCTTTAATGCATCAATTTGCACGCATTGGAAACTATGTATTTATTCTAATGAATAAATTAATTAACCGTTTGAGTGCGGAGGAGCGCGAAAGCGCTCCTCTTGTTATATGCCAAAACTGCGGGAAGCGCGATAGCGCT
>DWEI01001165.1:0-17649 GCA_018245875.1 Mysoria ambigua | reverse complement strand
GTTTAACACATAGAATAAATATATGTTTTACTTTTTAATTGTTATATATGATAGTTTAGATATTTTTCGTGTGTATCTCTTGTTAAATGATGGTGTGTTGATTTTTTATAATATGCTGAGCATTATACTTTACCTCGGCATCAGGAGCTGAAGCGCGGCGTCTCCCGCGCCATAATCTGTCTTCGCTCCCGCCGATGGCGCCACAACTCCTCGAATGCGACCTTTGGGCGGCCAGGTCAGCGCCAGCTGGCGACCGCCTGGCCTCACATCCCGGTCCTCCCAGTGTGCCCCGCGAATCCGCTGCTAATAAAGCCGACTCGAAACTTCCACGCCACGAAAACCTTTCACAATCACTCGCGACGCTGCCCCGGCTAGCTGTAGCTTCCAATATATCATGAGATCGACTACGAGCTAAAGCCCCCGGTTCAGACGCACTATCGTCATCCGTACTCGGAGACGCACCACCAGATACTTCATGCATCAACGCCACTAGTCTGCCTCCAATATGCCGCATGACCTTGCCGAATAAAGGCGGCGATCCTTCACCCGCTCGGCCCAATGTGGCTGCCAACCTTTGATAAGCTCCGACGGCATCGCGTTCTAAGGAGCCAGCCTCGCTGGTGCCCTTGTCGAACTCATCAATTATCTCACGACAGCTCTCGGATATTTGTCTCCTTAAGGCGGACCTGTTGGCTGCCGTGCCTTCTAAATCGGAGCCGGCGTAGTCAGACGAGTCGTACGAGTCGCTCCACGTGTCTTCACTCGATAAATATTCAACAATTTCACGCACTTCCTCGTCTCGTATACCCGGAACAGTTTTCATTAATCGCGTTAGTTCACTTTCAAAATATAATAATTGTGGTGGTTTAGGCGGGCGCGAACTTTCCGTGTTCGATGATGCCGGGGTAGAGGTGCGGACGTTAGAAGTGTTTATCATTTGTTTGAAAAATTGTCTCATTTTAGTCATCATCAGATTGGTTTCCTCGTCTGAGGACCAGTTATTAAAGCTATCCTTACGTGTGAGCGGACTGGGTGGAGGGCGCGACGATGGCGGACGATCGATACGTTCATCGATTTCCGGGCGGACTTCCTCGATAATTTCTTCTAATTCTGTTTTGGGTTCGTGGGATCTGGTAAACTCAGAACTAGAGTCTCCATTTCTTAATAAATCGTCACAGCTTCCGACGAACCCGCTGTCCCTGCTGGTTTGCTTTTTAGATTCTGAAAGTTCAGATCCGAGTGGCGGGAATTCAGGTCTAGGCGTTAATCTTCCATCTTCGCCTTCCGAAACTGACCTAGTATCGTCTCGAGTTTCCTCTGGAAACTCGACCGATTGTCGTCTTTCGTCTGCCGGCGATCCGCGAGTCTTTTTATTTTGTTTTTTACGTTTAGACTCGCAGGGAATATCGAGCCTTTCAAGTGATTCATGGCGGTCTTCAGTTTCAGTACTCGATCCATCAGATACCTCCTGGGCATCTTGTGAAGGCTCCTCTCCAGTTAACAAATTATCCAGGGACGAAGAATGAGACCGCGGCGTACCTCGAGCCCGCACTAACTTTTTTCTCCTTTGTTCTGGGCTCTGTTTACCTTCACTGTCACTACCCACACTTCCGGATCCGTCGGAGTCACGTCGCTCTTGATTAAATCCCATAAAGCCAGATAAAAAATATTTTTCCAATCGAGATGAAGCCATTTCATCACTATCACCACTACGTTTTGGCTGTTCATTATCTACAATAGATTCACCACCTTCACTACACACACTTGACGTTTCTGAAACAGGATCCTCATCTTCACGAGTGCTTCGCCCTTCGCCTAAGCCAAAGAAGAAGTATTTCTCTAACTCAGTCGCAGATATAGGACGCGGCTTCTTTGGCGTTTGTTCTGTTTCGCTTTCTTCACAACTTTCTTCGACAATTGTGTGTAATGTGAAGTCCAATGAACGTCTACAGTATGCAAAATCATCCCCTCGGGTGGGTAACGAGGCCTCGTCTCCCGAATCACTATCTGAGATCGAAGTGCCCTCATCGTCGTCATGGCTGACGTCCTCGACCCACGAGTCGTCGTCAGCTAGCCCCTCCTCCAGGCATACGACAGCCGAGAGAGTGTCGGCATTACTGACAACAGTCACTCCACCCGAAGGCTGCGGCGATTCGTCGTCGGATATTCGTTCGTTGATATCGTTCTCTTGCACGTCCGAGTTGGGTTCCGTTTCGTTTTGTGAGTTTGTGTGATGCACTGTAATATCACGCATGAGCTGCGTCGTGTCTGATGTGACCACGGAGACACGATCGTGCGTTATCATAACGCGGCTAGTGAAACGCGCGGACCCGTCCACACCGGCCGTGCGCGAGCGGCAAACTGTTGTCGCGGCAGGTGCGCCCGCGCCCCCCTCCGTGTCCGCAGTGCGAACCGGCCGCGGGCCGTGCATTTTCTCCTCCCCCTGGTCGTCTAATAATTCTTTCTTTAACAACTCACTAAGCGTCCGTTCGATACCTTTAAACAAGTCTATTTTATCAATAGACGGTGTGCTGGGCTCTTGTTTTGGCTCGGGGGACGGTGATGGTTTTGATGAATATCCAAGAGACGTATCGCTAATTGTAAATTCGTTCTTATTATAATGGTCATTAGGCAACTCCACTGAGACTTTTACTTTCATATTGCTGCCCATACTAGCTGAGTTATCCAATGAATCGTACTCTATGTTCTCGGACACACTTAGACTACGGTTATTATCCTTATCGATGTAATAATCTTCATTATCTAAATTGTCGCTGCAGGTTGCATTAAAACTATTAAAATCTTCACAGGTTTCACTTTGCAGCATATTTTCATCACAAAACTTAATAAAGTTAGAACGTTTCATTGCACTGTCACTGCTTCCTTCATCTGAGTATAAAATTACAGGACATTCTTCACTAAAACTAACTGATTCTAACAAGACGACATCATTATTGTTTTGAGAATTACTTTCGTTTGATTCCATATTTAAGTTATTTTCATTTTGCATAATCATTTCCACTGCAATAATTTCTAAGCTGTCCGATTTTTTATCGTAGGAGTCATCACAATCTATACCGCTACTGTCCGCGTTATCTTCTAAGTCTGATGAAGAGTCGGCAGGATTAACTACGAATACACGAGAAAACTGTCCGCCGCCACCTCCCGAGTCTTCAGAATCTTCGTCTGATGTCGCTGGTTCTTCAGGCGCACCGCTTCGCAGGTCATAACTTCTATGAGCGACTTCGGCTTCAGAATCACTGGAGTTAGCGGACTCATTAGATGAGGGAAATGCTTTCTCGGCGTCTAAGTGGTCAGGCATGATGTCCGGCAGTTCAGATACTATCGATAAATCGTCCTCCTCGGCAATAACTTTGATTTCGTCTGACGTGCCACGCTCGACTGTGCGTTCGATATTGTTATCGTGCTTATCGTTATCTCGGGGCTCTGGCGCTTGAACACATTCGGACTGTATTGCCTTATCGGTTCGTTCGACAGTCATCTCGAGTCTGTTTTGCGGCATCGCGGAGGCGGAAGCGGTGGCGGCGGCGGTAACGGCCACGGCAGCGGCTGTTGTGAGTCGAGCGAGTGCAGCGGCATCTAGAGGAGGGAAGCCCGGATAGGTGTTCCAGTGTGGCGTAGGTGGCGTTTGGGTTGGAAAGGCGAGTAGAGCAGGCCAGAGCGCAGCTGGTACAGGTACGGGCACGGGGACCGGGACTGCGACTATTCGTGGTTCAGCTCCACAGGAACACGCACGTGGGCAAGCTTGCGGTACGTGTCTAGGCGATGGTAAAGTGGGCTGCGCCGCCGCCGCGCCGGGCTCGAAGTAGTCCCAGTCACAGTCGTCGGGCGCGGGGGGCGCAGCGGAGGAAGCAGTCGATGAAGAGTCTTCAGTATCCTCCCGACACGACGAATCTGAACTGAGGAACACGAGACGATAATCTTCGGGACGCATACGACCGGCCTCCGGCTCGCTCGCTTCTCCAGGCTCGCTATTGACGCCCCAATCTGAAATTTACAAAAAAAAATATTAAAGCATAACATACTGAAAAAATCATGGCAGTTAAATTAATATACTATGTAGTCAAAACATGCACAATATTCTCAAATGCAATATAATTATTTTTCAGACCACAAACACAACGCCTGAGATTAATCGACAAGCAACCACTTGGGTGCTAGCTAAAACTGCTTAGATTCATGCGGCGCTTATACAGTAACTTGTATGTAAAAATAAATTCGACACTAGCATCTCGAGTACTAGGTGACCAATGATTTATCATATCGACCAACGTTTAGACATAACTATAATACATATTAGTAATCCATAACGACTTCGTTTTTGTACTATTTTTAAAATTACTGAAAAATAATTGTCTATAATTTTTATGTGCTTATAATTTTTTTAGTGTCAGATACATAATTGCTAAATAATATTAAGACGCAGTATAATTACCGGTCAAACAATCGTAGACACTGAAATTAAATCGACTTTATATTCTACAGCAGTACTCGGTTACATCACAATATTAATGATAAGGAGTTCACGTACGTTCGCGTTCTGCGTAAGTTGTTGTTTTTGTGAGTCACATTATTTAATTGTCTTATCTAAGATTTTATATTTCAAGCTTCTAAAATAACTTCTTCAAACTTAATTTTTATTTGCATTGGAAAAAAGTTTTTATTCAAACTCATAAGATAACAGTAGGTGATATGTCCAGTTAGCCTATCACTATAAAACTACCTAGCTGTATATATAAACTTTCATGATACAATTACTTTTGCTGCACAACCCAGCGCTTGAATGACGAACTGCTGTTAAACATCAGTACTTTAATGACACAATAAGACAAAGTATTCCATTAACATACATTATAGCCACTAGTGTAATAGTCCATACTTATAAAGAGCTTGCAGCACTATTACAATTACGTATTATATTGAACCGCTTGTAGGCCTGTGGTTGGTATTATAAATGATATGTAAAGTTAAGCAACTGTGAGCTCCGTCCTCAGTTGGATATATGACCGATAGAAATATATATATTTAAATATAGTCGTACTTCGGAAGGCATTATCGTGGTGTTTACTCCTAGACGATAGACTCTTAATATGTATTTTAATCTTTTAATTTTATTCGACTTTTAATCTTCGACGTGATTTAGAATTATCCGACGTACCGATTGACCATTAACGTGTAAGCATCTTTACTGAATCCCTGCTAGATCAGGTTAATATGCCTATTGTATTAATTTAGAAAAACTCAAAGACGTCTAAACAGCTGAACCGTTTTAATGAATCATTTATGAATTACGTATTTTAATACATTAAGTTAAAAGCATATTTGCTACACGTCAAATCGTAAACAGTTAATTAGATCTCACAAATTCATCTTCAGTTTTCATAATAATTAGAATGAAATAGAATTGGCATATAACACCTACAACGTTATATTTCTATTTACATTTTGTTTTCGTTTTATAATATAGCTAAAGTTTATGAAAAAAAATAGAAATTATCTCATATAAAGGTTTTAATAACAATGGATATAAATTAATACGCCATTGCACGCGTATTGGGAATTATGCAACATTATACTTCGTGGAAGAAACCGTATGAATTCCGCTAAGCCTACGCCCTCGGTATGATGTAACCCATAGTAAGTTACATGTAAACACACCTCGGCAACGCACATTTTGATTGTTGTCTATTTATTTATTATACTAACGACACTAATCTGCTTACCTGGTTAGAGCAAACGATTTTCATTTTAACGAAAACATTATATTTTTTGTCTTACAAAAAATTTAACATGCCTGAACCCTTACAGACATTACTTTATTATTGTGAGATTGAGTGTAAATCACTGATAAGATTCATAAAGATTATGGGAACCAAAATTCGTTTAATAGAGGTAAATTTTATTTTCTAATAATATTTTCCAATGCTTGAAATTTTGTTACGAAACGGTTGTTAATAAATGTATTCGTAAAGTAAAGGTATATATTTTGTATTAGCTTTAACGGGTAATTCTAGGGGATTTGGAAAAAATTGTAAAATCGATAATATCGCTATATTGAAGGTCGTTATATTGGGGTTGCACTGTAACTAGTTTCCTTTGAGACTCATTTATCAATTTGCCTATTATCCATGCGGTTTCCAATCTTTCAACTATAAATTACAATTAAATACGAGTAATAATGCACTTATTCATGGAATATTGATATATATTTTAGTCTCAATAAACATTTACTTAACATCACATAAAAATACACACTTCAACTCAATACATAAGTATTTGTTTACAATTCAATCAAACTCAACCCACTTAGTATTAATTACGACCATCGTCATTCATTACGAATAATTGATTCACAATTATCATTACTACGTGTCGCTGCGTGCCGGAACTAGTTACGTATGCAAATATTATCCAAACACTAATGTATCCATGCAACGTAAGTAGTTATATTTCAGAGGTAAATCAGCGGAATGCCATGGTACGCGATCTCGGCTAGAAAGCAGCACGGCTGGGTGGTCGTCGAAAGCGCCCCAATACGTCGCGCCACACGAACCTATCTCGGTACACCACCGCCGTCGGATATGTATCTGTACAATGCTAGCTCCCAATGTTATTTGTTTATCCCCACTTAATTGTCCACATCCAGCTCGACGTATCTTCCAAATTTAAATGCCTTAGATACACTCAATCACCGCGGTTTGTTGGTTTTACTGTACTTTTAAAAGTTATTCAATTTTCATTAGTCTAATTTTTTTTAAAGAACCATTTTATTGGGTGATAAATAATTAAATATAAAGCAAGCGAATTGGGTATCGTAAGTCGTATTTATGAAGCTAATGATATATAATGATAATGATGAATAATGACGTAACGGTGTCATTTTATTTTTATACAAAAAGTGTTTTAAAAGCAATAAATGTGATTGAGTACGATGTACATAATTAAAGAACGTTAATGTTATTCAATTAATTGATGTTATACTAACTGGTCATAAAACGACTTTGAAATTATTTGAGTAATATTACAAAGGAAAATGTTGTCATCTTACTTAAATAATTGAAGGAACGAGGAACTAACTGCTTCATTAATCGTGTTCTTTGCAAGGGTGACTGCCGATTGAGACATCCTGGGTTCTAATACCGGTTCGAGCACAATCGAATTTTTCTAATTTAGATTTTCTTATAGTAGGATATATGCCCAATGCATACATTGGGCTTATATCCAGAATAATGTATTGGAGACAATTTTTAGGCAACTCCCATTCAAAGATATTCATAGACAAGTTGCTATTTTAGACGACTGACCACTACAGTCATCTACACTTTAATGTACACATAGACCGGCGCCACATCGTTAGACTGAAACACAAATTGTCGAAACATATTCTTCACGATAAAAACAGGTGTGGAGGTCATACAACACATACAGAATTAGGTCATAGAATGAACACAGTGCTAGACGGCAACGGCGTTACATCTCCGAAAAAAAACTATCTCCAGTATAAAAGATGTATTTCACGCTTATAATATCCGAAGCGGTATGCAAAGGAGTGTAGTATATTTCCACGTTTTACCAGTTACGTTTAAGTCCCATGGCATACAGGGTAAACATTGTTGATTATTTAATATTGATCATAAATTTTAAGAATATAATGTTACATAGACAAACACTTCACACACATACGCAAACATGTCACACACGCAAACTATAATTAACTAATTTAACGTTTAAATTACAGGTCGTAAATAACTAAGGGTGTACATAAAAGGAAAATCGAGAGCCAATTTTTCTTGGTACGGATACGTAATCTTCTTCCGAAGTTCAGCGATGATTAAAACAATTTTTATTATTGATACCGTGATTCTAAATGGCTAACCCTTGCAAAATCACTGGCTTAAGAATCATAACCAGTATAGTCTCCTGCTTCCAGGTCACTAACCAATAATGTTACATAATTCTATAGCACTATGTCTGTTTCAGTTGTCTTTTAAAAATAGATAATGTTTGTTTGTACGCAGTGAAATATATTCCAACTTTCATCATTGTACGAGTTTGAAATTAAAATTTTTCAATCCTCTGCAGTTAATTATACTCCTCAAATAACTATAACTTCAAATAAGTAACTTCATTTAACTAATGTAATATGAATTGCTAGTGTGTATCTATCTGCTAAGAAATAAAAAAAATGCAAATATATTCTGTCTTTCAAGAGCTCATATCGTGTTTACCGGTGTTCTGTAATAACATGACACACAATGATGCAGTAAAGATAAGTATAAACTCAAACAATTGTTTTATAGTCCAAGTTACCAGCAAGCAACTAATATAATACAGCAGTGCGAGGTAGGTTACTGTTTACTTAATACAGATATCGAGACATATAAGACCACACTGACCAAGGATTGTTTTTATGATATTACTAGAATGGTAAGCGCTTGTTTGCCGAACTAATATTATATGATTACGTATTAACAAACGTGAGAAATAAATGAGACTCTTACATGAAATGCGTATCGATCTTGAAGATTTCAGCTACAAAGATCTACATTTTTGTGTTTCCCTGCCATGTCCTTTCAGCCGAAACACAATGTTAACGGTACTCAGGTATTACGACATAAGAAAAATAAAACCAATTTTAAAAAGTTTTTACGTGAAAGAAGTTATTCTCTCTATAATTCGTGACCGCCAAAACTTTTTAACGGTTTTTTCCTTCTGGCCACTTTTATTACACCTTGTTCCAGGTAATTCCGAGGTTCAGGTAGTCAGAGTAAATAATTATTTGAAATATCCAATATAGTGAACAAACACACCGTGTTCTATTCAGATCGCGACCGATATGTTAACAATGAAGTATTTTTCCACGCAATAAAACAGACCCGGTGAGAATAGACACCGCCCGATGGAGGTTGTCTAGTCTAATGTTTTTGGTCAACACCTAACTCGTCTGGCGCTGAGTTCGTTCTCTAATCCAATTCTATGTTTTGTATTAAGCGTCAAGAACGTCAAAACTCTATGGAAATGAAGACCATAGACAAAAACGTAATATAAAGATTAACGAGTGCTTAGAAGCACTGCACAAAACGAAATAGAGAAAGGAAAGCATTTTGCAGAGAATACGCTCGCATAAAGGACAATGAGGTGGACGGTGTTACGATCTTTATGAACAATGGTAAAGCAATGAAGAAATCGCGCCAATCGATTGCGGCCGCCATTAACAAAGAGCGTTCGTTATACACGACGTATGTGTATTACATTGTGAGCATGCCTTACGTCAGATGTCTGTAGAAGGGCATAACCGGAGGGAGGTGTCGTTGTGATCGAGCCAGTCGGACAATGAAAGTGAGAGTTAGATCACGTTGGCGCCGGCCCAAGGCTCCAGTTGCCCAAGCACACGTGGGACGCGAGGAGGCGGCGAGGCCGAGCGGCTTTTGGTGTGTCCTTTAGAATAAGCGGAAATAGGGTTGGCGTATAATAAACCGTATATTCAATTAATAGTATAAACATTGCCAACTGTCCAGTGTAATAATGTCCGACTGTTACTGTGTTGAAGCGAGGTCTTAACAATATACCTAGATCGTTGGATGCTGACTTTAAAACCTCAAACGGCACGGCTGTGAAATAATTGTGTTCGTTGTTTTAATAATATAAACTCTAGCTTCTTATGCGCATAGTTCAAATCAATCCATTCATTCCGATCAATATGTTAAAATATGTATGTTTTGATCAGTGGCCAATTGGACGGTTGGCAGCCCTAGCCAAATCTAACGAGATGACTGATCTACATGACCGTGGGGTATGAGCATTTGGCATGTCAATGTTAGATGACCCAAATGTTCCAATCAACTGTCGACCAAACGTTGCCCAGAATTCACATCTGTGTCGAGTTCAACTACCACAACATATATTTGTATACAGTGACACTCAATGCTCGCTGCATCGTCTTGTCACGACTTTATTAATATGAACTGATGCGTTAAATAGATCAAGTAAAATTTATAGCCGTCTCTTAAATATATTTCGCCTCGTACGTCGTTTACGTCTCACGCCTCTGTGTCGTTCGAGTGTACCACAACCGATAGCCAATAAAACTGTATCTCCACGGTACCAGAGAGTTGTCAACATCGTTAACCTTTACGCTGTGCCACATTTGGGTCTCCTCTTACGTTCTTCTTCTTGGTCGAGTCGATGGCTGGTCGCGAGTGAAAGGATCAGTCGCAATGTCCAGGGCGCGCCGGGCACTGCATGTTCATATTTAATTAGAAACAATCGCCGCTCGGGGAGGCTCCTTTCGTGCACATTACGTAACATCACACCTTCAGTCCCCGATGAGGTAGACAAAGAAATGTAGTACAGTCTTACATATCACCCACTACATTTATGTCCTACTATGGAATACCAGTAGAACCAGCAGCTATTGACTTACACCGAGCCCCAATCCCGAGTCACTACTAGTAATTCTATGACAATAACATATAATACTACCCGATCCGGGATTTGAATTCGACACCCCTCAGTCAACAGTCGCACTTTCGTGACTATTTAAAATAACAAAAAATGTAAACGCATGTATTAGCTGTGTATTTCATACCCATGTATAAAGCATTTGCGCCCGGATAATGAACGCGCGGTCACAGCGCGTGAGTTCGGTGCGGACGGCTCGCACAACGCGAGAATATGGCTCAGATCGGGCCGATAGCAACTTTCTAACATTGGATTGTACTTACTTCACAATAATTTCAATAATGGTTACGACGAGGTGGAACCGCATGGGACTTGTGTAGGAAACAATACGGGTGGCCTGCGTGCTTGGATGTTACTTTGATTTCAAATGACACTTAACGCATCTTATTGCATCACAGACGCGCTTTGCTATAACTTCTCAACGAATATAGTCGGCGCTTGAACTGGGACTTTGTTAAGTTGCTTACTTAATTATAAAAAACAACTGTAGCTTTCTATAAACAAACTTACGAATATATTATGGATGTCGTTGAGTAGGACGTAAATATAGTATATGCTGCGTGACTATTTGTTTATTAATATTATATAAATTTCAGTGCTTTGTTTTACAGAAGTCATCTCACGGTTGGTTGGCTTCAATGATGGTCTCGCATTCGATTCCCAGTCGGGCTGTGAGTAGAGCGCAGAAATAGAAAGGTATGCGTTATGTTTATTGTATAATAAAGTATTATATAAAATAATATTCTTTCTATCATTCTATCTTCCTTTTCTAGTCTAAAAACGCTATTATCTAAAAGTGCACTCTAAAGATAGGTTATATCAAATAGGTTAATAAGTAAATAGATTAATATCAAAAACGTTAATAAGATTGGTTCTTCAGTTTCAAAAGTTAAGCAATTGTTTCGATAAAAAATAATAGGATTATGATTAAAAATATAGTCACGTTCATAGCTTTAACGACATCGTATAGAAACTACCCGTATATTTTGCCACAGTGCTTTGTTACAATTTAATAATCTAAATCGATTAACAAAGTCGGCTATAGACAGTATTTCTGAGTCTGTAATTGTGCCCGTTGACGTGAACTTCACTAGTGAAACGTAGAAGTGTACTGCGCTCCCCTGTCTGCCCCTTCGGACAGTGGCAGGAGTGAAGATTACATAATTCTATAATACTTCATTTAAACATTTAAGATATTAATAATCATCAGTTAACATAATACAGTTACAAACTCATGAAATGAAATAAAACAATAATAGTAATCGTAATCACTTTGCCATATTGCAATTGTCAAAACAAAAATAAATACACAATATAACATGACGTAAGCTGAAATATCGACATCGTGGAGCGTGTGAAATTTTGTCGATAAGATATCTCAACAATCTATTGTAAATGTTAGAATGCTAGAGCGATTCGGCTCTACCTGCAGCCACTTGGCTATATTTTTTCATGCATACTAAGAAATTAATGTAAAATGGGTTAAGCTGCGCCGATATAGAATTACTTGGTGTAAGGAATAAGAATTTAATAATAATATAGTCACGGCTCAGTTGGTGGCTAGAGGTAAACTCTATTTTAATAACTTTTTATTCTTAAATGGTTAACTGACATAGCAAGTAATCTTCAGCCTTCGTCCATTTTCGTCTTTGGCATTAAGAAAAAAACAAAGTGAGAATTTAATAGTTAGGCGTTCGAAAATAATGGTCCAAACGTCGTTTTTGTTAGACTCGTCTTGCACGATCTTTTTAAGAAACGTAAAACTAGTCTCGTCCCGGCTTGACCGACCTTACGTCATCTCGATACCCGTGCCAAATTGATTTGTATTTTATTTTGAAACAAATTGTGCATGAGATAAAAAATAAATAATCATGTGTGAAATATTAACAATTAAAATTTGATTTATTTATTCCTTACAGTAGGCATATAAAACGAAAGCGTTGTTTGCAGAGTAAACCATTTAAAAGTTCAGAGAACTGAATAAGCAATTTTAAGTGAAGCATAGCAAGGTTTGTCTCACAAGTCGATTTAATTTAATTTAATTTAATAATTTAATGGTCACTAAACTTACATTTTACTTGCAGTTATATCGAAAATGTTCTTCATCGGTATCTTCAGTACGAGCACATTAAAAAATTTAAAACTTATGAAACAATTACACTAGAATGTGAACACACATAAAATGTCTAAATGTTGTTTTATTACTTAGCTGTAATTGTAGTAACGGACACAGATGCACACAAAACGGCACGTATTTACAATTTCATTAACGTACGACAACTGGCACGATATCACCCGCGGGGGCAATGTTTTACTGGTCTGTGACTGTATTTTAAATTAAGAATAAAAAAAGCTTCCATTTATGAATTGAGAAGTTGATTGTGGTTTCGTAGAACGAGCAGTAGGGCTCGGTGCGGGCGCGGGGCTGAGCGCGCAAGCGGATGTGCGCAGGGAGCCGGCCGTGTTGCGCTTGCCGCGGCGCCAGTGCTGCGCCGCGCTCGATTGTTCATTATCGACAACTTTCCTCATCCATTTACAACACAAACCGAATAAGGCCAATAAAACTATTTGCGGGATAATTTTAACAGGAGAGGCGTTTAGTTTTGTTTTTAACTATTAAAAGTATCAAATGTTCAGATGAAAAATATTGAGTAACTGAGATTTGATAACAATGTGTTAAATTTGTTTGCTCTATACATCGTTTACCTCCTATTCAACAATAGCTTAACACTACGCCGTATTCAATTTGAATAATATAAAACAAAGTCTTATACTTTAAATAGGGTTCAATACAGTTTTATAGTTAAATAGTATTAAATATCATATTGTCTTCTATTACGTAATGTTTGAAAAAAAAATGTGTTCTATATGTCGATAAATATTATCGACTTTTCATTTAACTAAAACGTGACTCACCTCGCTTCTCAACGCCAACAACAAAATGTAGCGAAATAGTAAAAAGACGTAAGTGACCGGTGACGCCTTAACAAAAACGCTTTACCTCCGCCGAGGGCCGAACTGCGCCACAAAAAACAATCACACAACGCGTGGCGTTTACGTCCGTTCGGACATTTGTGACTCCGCAGAACAATGAACTTGCACTGGCGAACTAGACCAAACCAAGCCGCGCGAGGTAGAACAGTTTTGTATATAGAACGTCGGTTTGAAACTACGGAACGAAAGAATGGAAGCTTTAGCCGGTGTGCAGGGTTACTAACGCACGTAGGACGACCGCCTACGCACACACATGCACAAGTACACTAAGCTAGGCAGCATTACCTACCGTTTAATCACCACCTTGTGCCACAACACTTCTATAACGCATCATTTTTCCTATACACTACACCATAACGAAACTCCACGCGGATAAAATCACAAATTCGAATTGAACATTGGGCAAAGTTACACTTAATCAATTTTCCAACAAAAACTGATTGCTCCACAGTTCTGTACAATATTGTGGTGAGCAGATAGAAAAAAAAAAGATTTAACATCCAACGGATGTTTCTCGCTTTGGCTGTGGTCATACCGTGACCATGGCTTATTCACGTTTTATTACCACAAAAACCTTTAATAAAGTACATCAAGAGTAAAAACGTTATTAAACGTCTATCTAGATATTTTTTGTCAATACAATATCTGCAGCCTTCTGTAGATGAAGGTCGTGTAATCATTGTTGTAGTGTCGCTAATGTAACTGTAGATGTAATTTACGCAAATTATTATTTTGCAATAAAATCGAACTCTGTAATTATAAAGTAGGAACCAATTAATGTTTTACGAAGAAATTTTTACATAAATCCATAAATACTAATAGTTTAAGCCGTCCTTTAAGCCTTTAAGCGGCACTTTAAGCCGTACGGTTAAAATTAAAAATGAAAAAAAAATGTACGCCTTGTGTACATAAAACAATATAATCTCAAATTTCTTTATTAACCAATATTAAAGTGTCCTTAATATTTGATTTCAGTTGCTATTTAAGAAACAATATAAGAGCAAATTAATTATTATTATTATGACAGTTTACGTTTAAAATTAAGTCATGCACACACGTACCGCCCTCTTATGTAATACATGAACACGCGGTGAACAACGTAAATACGGGTGTTTCGTTATGTAAAAGACTTCAACGCTCTCTCATATCTGTTACCCACAAGTCAAGGTCTACCGAATTGAAAAAAAATACATCAAAATCTCTATAAGAATGCTCTACAATACAACCATAACTCTATTTCTATTTAGTAATAACGTGTTATCATTTATATTATAAATTTGTAGTAAATACAAATGATATTATCGTTAGTTACTTATGGTTTTAAATGCTTAGAAATATTCAACGTAATTCTTAGGGAAACATAACTGGTGAAACGAGGCAGTGTATCTGCTATATTCACCTGCCTACCACTTCAAGGTTTACAGTCGTAATGTTACTTTCTTAATCTGAGTAGAGAATTAAATAAAGTTTCTTTTTATTATGGTATATCATAGGTTTAAACCTGTAGTGGTGCATATAGGTTTAAGCCTTAATACAATAGAATAATAATAATAAATAAGGCACTCAAAGTCCACTCTATACTGTTTCCGGTAATAATAACAGTTCAATCACAAGCGTTGTTATGAAAAATTACCATAAACTTGAGTTCTCATAAAACAAAAATGAAAAACAGGTGAAGTTTTTGCAACATCATTCAAAGCTTCCTTGTTGATGACGTGACACACTTACATCTGTCAGTTATAACAAAAAAGTATGAGTACTAGCGGACACGGCAACCGTCGCTGTCGCATAGAAATTGTTTCTAGTGAATATTTTGTTATGAAATAAAAAGTAAAGAATCTATTGTATGTTGGAATGTTCGAAAAATGAACCACGGTTTAATTATTTCGAATATGCACAATTCATAAAAATATATAAAAAATAATGAAAGTTCGGGGCAAGAATGTAAAAAATTGGTCCATGGGCAATAAAAATACATGAAAACTCATTCAAATTTGCATTTTTATACTGGATAGAGTTTAGAACTTTCTTAAGGGTATTAAAACTAGCCTACGACCTATACCTACATACTCTCAAAGCTGCAAATAAATATATACATATAAAAAATTCGTAACAGTTGGTTAAACCCTTTCGGATCAGTTCGGGACCTAACTTTCTGCGATTATTATACATATATGTATATCAGAGATAACTAATAGTCGATACTGTCGCTAAATATAATGAAATAATTGAAACATTGAACTATTCCATATTTTTTGGATTCAAATAATTATTAATACCTAAAATAATAATTCAGGAGTGTGTCTGCTGCACAACCCTTATTCTTTGTATATATTTTTTGTTATCCATTTTTTTATTATATTGTTTGCTGTTCTATATACAGAGTTCACTGTGCAATAGGTTGTATTGTATATTGTATTTTCATATAATAAATAATGATAGAACAACTAATCTTATCAGTTTTATGAAATCTTTGTACAATTTTATAAACTCATTCAAACAAAACATTTTTATAAATGATGTCTTCATTGTCATACACCCCCATATTCCTCCCGTTACGTTTACATACCATTATGGAACAGATGGTGAGCCTATTACACAAATCCAAACTCCGAGCCATAACTAGAACTTTTAACTTAAAACTCTAACTCAAAAAAAGTCCCAATAGTATTCGACCCGTGATTTGTATCTAGAACGTATTGATTAAAGAGCTAGTCATTCACTAGTGATATTAACAAATGAAATGATAAATTCATTTCAATTCTTGGGATACAATTAAACATATAATTCTACATATTTCCACGCGAAATTGACACTCGTTGTCCTATCAACGTCTCGCAAGAGGCTTACGCAAAAAATGGTTCACCAAAGTATACCGTTAAGCGTAAGAGATTACGAGAGGCATGTTCAAGTATTTCAAAAGGTCATAGTAAATCTTTTATAGATATTACCCACCTACCTAAGTAATCATTTAATTCGTATATGTTACTACAAAATATTACATGAATACTTATACAATTATATGTATAATATTATACGTAATGCTGCCGGTGAAACAAACGTGAGAGCTTACTTTTCATCTGCTTACTTTTTTTGTGATATCAGGCATAATGATATGTTATTCGAATGTTGAAATATAAAATATTATTCAAATGTATTACATAACATTTTAATAATATACATAGTTTTACGCGTTTGTTGTAGACCGCGAGCTAAAGATAACAAAAAAAAACATGTTTATAGTTTGCTTAACATGCTCAACGTTAAATATTGCAATGTTGCATTTTAATATATAGTGTTTTTGTATATTTTATTCATTACATTAATGTAACTGACCTGACTGACTGACTGAAACAATTACATTACTGTAACTGACCACGATCAGTTAACCTAATATACGTTGATTGTGTTCCAAAGCTTTATTTTCAGTTTCATCAAAATTTCCTACAGTCGTTTAAAAATAATTTTCCATTTATGCAAAGAGATCTAACAGTACGTGTTATATATTCACATTAAATACTCTCAACTTATAACGGCATTATATAAATAGTATCTACATATATTTTTATTTAAAGCCGTTAGTTTGAAATGCTATAAAGAAGTAAAAATCAATTAGCGTGACCAGTTTGTCCAAGTAACATTGGCTCTTTTCACGCACCCATTTGTTAAATGTACTTTTTAGCTTTTATTCATATGTATAAGTGTTGTATGTAAATAAATGAACATTAAAGTATCATACGCATACCTGAAACTAACCTACTAAAGATAGGCATATTTAGGAAAGATTGGAAATAATTCATTTGACCTTCAGCCGTAAGATAAGGCTTCCCACATAATTATTAGACTGCCTATTACGGTAACCTTGAAATAATCACGAAAATAAAATCTTGAGTATGTATTTAGTATTTATTCGGTACCATAGGAGATCTTTTCTATTTGCAGCATGTACCTGCGTTTTTATTTCAATTCGTCATTCAAAAATATTACTTTTGTATGATTTGATAAATGCTAATGATTAAAAAATGTCGGTTACGTATGGTAGTACATCAATAAAACTGTTATTAAACTATTTCAGTCAGTTTGATAAAAATAACGCAGCTTCA
Organism: Mysoria ambigua; assembly: GCA_018245875.1. Taxonomy (NCBI): domain Eukaryota; kingdom Metazoa; phylum Arthropoda; class Insecta; order Lepidoptera; family Hesperiidae; genus Mysoria; species Mysoria ambigua. The sequence continues at coordinate 70 of DWEI01001165.1, read as the reverse complement.
CGCCTGTAATCCCCGAAGGGGTAGGCAGAGGAATGCAGAACATTCCCACGATTCACCGGTTACGTTTACG
>DWEI01001164.1:0-17657 GCA_018245875.1 Mysoria ambigua | reverse complement strand
AATTAGAAAATTTTGTAGTGCTCGACCCGGGAATCGAACCCGGGACCTCCTGATCGGCAGTCGCACCTGCAACCAACACGAGCAACGAGGTAGCCAATTGTGTTTATTACTTTTTTATTTAATACCTATATTCATTTCCTGTCCGTTTGTTCTGTTATTAGTTGTGTTGTTGGAGCGTCCAAGATAAATTTGACTCCTTACTTACTACACCAGTCAAGAGCGATTACGCTTGATATTAATACACAAAGTTTGTTTTCGGGCTTGATCGGGTTTAATAAAGGATGACGAGCCGTTACCAAGTGTTAAGTTCTAAAGATGATAATATCATGTCTCTACTCATGACGTCAACGTAACTTGCAAAACGTAGAAGCATAGTACACTTCTTTGCCTCCCTTCGAGAATTACAGAGGTAATGTTACGTTATATAATATACTATTCGTTGTGAAAAGCGGATACTATCTTCTAGGTATCAATATCATTTTAGGTTTCGTTTACATCAGAATTATCAATATTATTTCATCATTCTCCGCCGCGACCTTACTTCGTATAGATCTGACACTAGTCGGGCCATCAAAAAAAAACTTGAGTTAAGCCGATTTATAGATAATAATATGTAACACTCACGAAAATTTTAACAATAAAATGATTGTCATCATCACCATTCCTTCTATCTTCACTCTGTTTTAAACAGGTTTACTTTTAGCATAGAAAAGGTCTACTCACAGGGAACTGCCACTTTGCCGATTTCACACACTTTACAACAAATCATGAACAACTCTTTTGTGCACGTTATACGTCAGTTTCAAATAAACATTAAGAAACAAGATGGAAGCTCATGAAGCGATTAGCATACTGCCGACGGGAGTTTCTTTGACGATTGAGCAAAAACAAAAGTACCATTATTTATGAAGAATGCTCAGATATAGACGGAAATAAACGTTTTTACCGCTGTTGAAAACGGAATAACAATATTGTGTGCTGTGAATAGAAACAGAACGTAGTCTATATAATTTCGAATAACTGTCAATGCTGATATTTTCAGTTGATACTGCCCAAGTATATTAAAATTTTAAAATAAATAATAAATGTAACCTAAGGTATTTTTTATTATATGTTTTAAACGTGCTTAAAAGAAACGCGACAACTTCGTAGGGATAGACATATTTAGTCCCCATGACGGACTTGGCGTGAAGATAAATATATATGTATGTATGTATATGATATATTGGTGTTCTGTTGCAATCGCGCCTGATGAATTAATGTAAATGCGTCCTACGATGGATCACACAAGCCCAGGAACAGCTTAGTCAAACTTGGCCTTAGGAGTCTTATGTGACCAAACACGGAGTAGCGTCTATACGCGTGTATTCCCCGAAGAGGTAGGTAAAGGACGGTAGTACACTCCCATGTTTCACCAATTACGTATTCGTCACACTATGGAATAGGAGGTGAGCCTATTGCCATATATCGGGTACATATCCAGGTTCCGGATTCAGGGCCGCTTGCAACCAACGCAACCAACGAGAGGGTAGCGTTTATTTGTTAATTAACAACATCTACTGAGGTATGTGTGGACAAAAATAATCCACACTGAAATACGAGTGCTAAAAACAAAAAAGAGAAACCGTCACGAAATTCAATACATTTCTGATATCGAAAATAAATTGGTTAAAATCACTGCAAGTACTAAAAGTACTTAAATTCCCTGCAACGCTGCCTTCGTTATGTATCACGAACGGCTCGAACCTCGTTACAAATTTTCTATGTTTTGACTGCAAGTTCCCAAACAATTTTCCCTGCCGTAATCAACAACTTAAGAGAGGATTTGAAAATTTACCTTGGTCATCAATATTCACACAAAAATTATATCATACTACCTGACCCGGCGAACTCCGTATCGCCTTTTCAAAGTTTTTCTTCTTTTTCCTTTTTTCCGACCTAACTTAGAGTGTTCTGCATTCCTCTTTGCGTACCTCTTCGAGGATTACTGGCGTGATTTTTCCGTTATTATAATTATATCCGTAAACGCTTGACGGGGATAACTGATCTAGTGATCATTGATCAATTATTGACCAGGTATAAAAATATTTAAATGACTAATATGGGAATTAAAAAATAAGGGTTGTTTGTAAAAGAATAATTTAGGGTTGTATGTATTTTTGAATGGTTTATCATGAAAAAATGAGATCAAAATCTTTTGATGAAAAAATAAAAAAAAATTTGAGGTGAACCACCCTCACCATTTAGGGGTATAAAAATAGATGTTGGCCGATTTTCAGACCTACTCACTATGCTCACAAAATTTCATGAGAATCGATCAAGCCGTTTCGGAGGAGTACGGGAACGAACATTGTGACACGAAAAGTTTGTATACAAGATTTACACCTCACTTTTACTTCTTTCACATTTGGACTTTCAAAGCTCATCTTTATTTATATCACAACCAAAACTCAAACGTGTTACCGTAGCATATGTGTGCAGATCGTAAATGATCGTAACGTAAACAAAGCCTAGTTTAGGTGAGGTTCATAACAATTGGTTTCTATGCTAAACTCCTTATACGAGTATGTAGTACGAGTATGTAAGCATGTTTGCTAAATTTATATATTACATCATTTATCTAGGTCTTGAGATTTTAATGAATCAATCCCATGATATTATAAGCAGTCATGGTGACCTAATTTCACCAATATGTCAGATATGACATAAGACCGCCTGTTGTATATATGTATATAAACCTAAAATGTATACTTAACATTTTTCCTTTGGTATACAATAAAGAATATTGTATTGCATTGTATGAGCAGCAGATGCCACGTACATATAGTGTACAGGTCTACTATAATTAAAATTTAACAATAAATAATTAAAAATTACAGTGCTATTTTTTATAAATATATTTTTTTATTAATATTAAAACTTATAGGTAAATGAGGCTCCGATAATGGACGCTGTATGTTCGCTAATCAGCTCGTTAGGGATCGTTACGAATTTCACCAATATTTACACTAACCTGAAACCAATGTTAGGCCAAACGTTAGTTTTACAATATCAAACTACATAGGTGCAATTCATTGTAATGCATTCAAGATATGTATAATTTCTAATATAGAAATCTCCGAAAATCCGTAAACTTTTTCAAATTTTGCTATAACTATATAATAGCTACGCACATATTCGGCAAACATTTTCTTTTACTGATCTATAAAATAGTTTTATTCAAGTCAGAATATATCTTCAAGATTAATCTTTTTATACTTCATTAAGCGTTACATAATTTTCTTTATAAGTCAGCTCATAAAACTGAAATGTGCTGAAGGCGCGTGTTCAATGGAATAACAATTAACGGCACGTTTTATCGTACGTAAATATTTAGTCGAATGTTACTCGTGTTCTTTCCGGTGAAACTCCGAGTTATACTCGTAATAAAAACTATCTTTATTGTAGATACGTGTACGATGTTAAGCTCAAAATGACGGGTTTGTTTTTTGGCTTGTCTTTCAGTGATACTCTTTTGTACTCTTTTGATAGTGGTGTACGAGGTCGGGTTAATTAAACAAGTCGCCGAGCGATGATACATTTTTCAGGTCCATATGTACATAGGTTTCAGGTGCCTGTAATAAATTAAGAAAATTATTGATGGAATATTGATGGAATGCATGCAAGTACAGTCGTCATCAGAAAGGGAAAATTTAATGATGTTTATTAAATGTATAGAGAGATAGATTCCTTGATTTTATGCCTTATGGTCCCCATATAGTTTTCAAAACCTAGTTCGGAATTATTATAAAGTAAAAATGGAAAATTTACGCTAATCGTACAAACCATAGTTTTTGTATTGCGTTTGAGTGTGAACCGTTGGTAGATACAATATTATATTCGATTGAATCAGAAACCCTTACAATTTTCTTCTGCCCAAATGTATGTTACAACGTTGCTGACGGTACAAGCACAAAGTTCATATATTTTGAAAAGTACATTCTACTCTATGAACTGTTGAAGATATGTGGAACACGTATGTAACGTGTATGTAAAAAGTCGTTTCAATAGCTATTCGATCGGTAAGTAGGTAGTAGTAGCTCTTGAATATTCGTTAAATTATAAATACTCAAATTCTATACAAAACTCAAAGACATAAAAATCAAATAATTAATGTAATCGGTCCATGTACAAAATGAATATTTTTTATTTTAAAATTTATCATTTATTACACATTTTTATGAAAAAATGCGTTAGTCTCACTTCGATTATATCTCATTAAATATTAATTAATTTATTATAAATCAAAAATTGTATCATTTTATGTGATAGTGTATAACTTTAAAATTTTAAGAAATTGTTTAAGTATTAAAATAAGTGATAGAATAATTATTAATTATATATTTAATTCTTAACTAAAAACCAAAATTGATATTTTGCAATAGAATTTTATCTTGGTGTGGCAGTGGCTCCGCAATACTTTTATACTGGAATTACCTACTACTAATATGTAACTATATATCCTATTAACAATAGTTTAGATACTTACCAAAACACGAGATAGCACGCGACTAGCCGGCGGCTGCGGCAGCATGCTTGTCACACATGGCGATATTTACACTCTGAATATCGTCCTAAAAGTCACTTGTATATTGCAACACACAATTACATTACAACACAATTAAATGACCATGCAACTAAATTTGTAAAGTAAAATATCGAGGTTAGCGGAAACCCGAAGAGCGTAACACCGACCCGATTCGTAAAGTAACGTACAATGTTTACGGCGCGCGCGGAAGGAGCCGGCTCGGGCGGGCGAGCGCCCACGAGGTTGAAACCAACTGGCGCTCTCTTTGGGCGGGCGGACGCGCCCCTTCGCCCTCACCCCGCGTTCACCAATGCCTTCAAATTCCTAACATTCCAAGACATATGGAAATAGTATTCGAATTTCATATCATTACAAATATTACCATATTTTGAAAAGCAAATAGTCTTTCTGGTTTTTTAAGCCTTCTTCTAAACAGTCTTAAAGTAGCCTTCTTCTTAAGCAGTCTTAAAGTATATTTTAGTGTGACATGTTAAAAGTAGGTCGACGTCAAATATAGGGCATGTATAAAACATGTATTACAAACTAAAGTATTTAGGTAGAGTGATTAAGGTGTCTACGGAAAATTTAGGATAAACAATTTAAATTTTTAAACATCTACCCAACAGCAAGTTTTTTTCATGGTAAGCAATATATCCGATTTTAAATAAGTTTAAACCAGAGAAGTCCAATCACATACTCGTACTTGAAGGCTGATTGATATTTAACTTAAGTCTTCTGTCATCTTACAACAGATAAGTCAGAAAGCCATTTCATGTCCTTTACCTTCGTTTCATATAGAAACCGCGTGAGGTACATTTTTAGTTATATCAGTTGAACGACATTATCATGTCTAATTGCAACTACAAAATTAATTGTAGGTATTTATAATTTTAACTATCATATACCTGCCAGTAATGTTAATTCCAAACAAAAATCTGTATCGTATATATGTCATCAATTAATATAATATATTGATCACCTAATAAAGTGATCTATCGAAAAAAAGCAATAAAAAATCCGATTCTCAATCAACATGTTTAAATAACATTCTAATTACTATGTTACTTGTTTTGTTATCTTCCGCGTGGATGGAGAAGTCATCTTTTATTAAAGATTTATTTTTTAACGGTATCTGATTAATTTTCTTGTTGTCCGTCGTCATCAATAGAAAGTTTCAAATATTCTCATTTGTTTATAAAAGAAGAGTAGGAGAGTCTGTTGAACCTTGGGACTATGCCTACGTAAGATACTGGGCTCGTCTCAAATACTAGGGCAATAAATTTAATCCCCCACGAGGTATTTAGAGGAATGCAGAACACTCCCACATTTCACCAGTTATGTTTACTTCTCATTATTTAATAGGTGGTGAGCTTATTGCCATGCATTGGGCACATACTCCGAGCCACTACTAGAATGTCTAAATTAGAAAATTTTGTAGTGTTCAACCCGGTAATCGAACCCGGGACGTCCCGAATGACAGTTACACTTGCAACCAACACGACCAACGAGGCAGTTTATTTCTAATATATTTTTAAGTCTCATCGTTTTAAAAGTTTTATAATAATCACATTTTATCAAGTTTTTGATCGCACCGCAGAGCAAATTCTAGTTGATTATATTAAAGACACAAAACACTTGCAATTTGGAGTGATTCTAAAAGACTTGACTACTTGCTTACCAACTTGCACAAAGGAATGGAAATAGTAACCTGAGTGCGCTGGGATTCAAACAAAACGGCCGGAAATTATTGGCTGCGATTATTTAGGAAGCGATAACAAAATGCATTGTCTTTGAGAATGCCTGAAGCTACTAGTTTGGTTCGCTCTTCTGGGTTTAACAATCATGCCGTGGGTTTTACATTAACAATTTCAAGAAAATCGTTTCCCAATGTCTCTCTGATATAAATGGAACTGGAATTTGGACGAAAGTGAATTTTCCATGTTTCTTCAAAGATATTAGCACCTCTTGGCTTTGGATCAAAGATCGGATTTGGATTGAATCAAAAAGAACGACAGTTATAACATTTTGTTAAATATGTCATTGGACTAAAACGGAATCAAACGATTATGATTGAGTTAAGCTAGTAATTTACTTAATTACCTCCAAATTTTCACTAGAACCTAGGTACAACGTTGCACCGGCATAGGTACATTTTTTTAACTTCTAAAATATATGTCAGTATGAAATTATACACTTCCGATATTTTGGTAGTGAATTAATAAATAATTGACCTTTCAAAATATGCAAATATGATTTGTATGGTATACGCCAAATCGCTTAAAAATATAATATAATAATATCTTGTGAAATCTCCACACACGGCAATCTGATCTCAAAAGTAAGCGTCAATAGAACTTGCGGTATGGTGCCCCGACGGCGGATAAAGTACATATATACATTAATATACTTAAAAATGAATTTTTTTAAATATATTTCAATGCTATATTTAAAAAAACTGTTCTAGGTTCAATAGGTTCCCCAACACAACGCGATTTGTATCTCAATATGATTTCCTTTTATCGATGGATCTAAGGAAATTAAGTTATATAATTTTACCTTAAGTTTTCGTATTTTCTAATTTCCCAAAAATAATACATGTCTGAATAATTTTATCGCTTTTCCGAATGTTTGATTCCAAATGGTTCGTTTTTCCGAAAAGGAGAAACTGAACATGAAGTAACATCAATCATTTAGTAGGCCTCGAGTGATCTCTTGGTTACCATCGAGTTCGTGATATGCTCGTACAAAGAGGAATTACGTTTAGAAACAAAAAAATCACCAAATGTTTTAATGTTACTATTAGTATCTTATCTAGAATTGTAAAACCAGGATTTAAAATATTCACAAGAGACGTGTAGTATTTATAGGGTTTCACGATTTAGCCGTCTTTGTCAGAGGGAGTTGCGCGAGGCGGCTGTGTTCCAGTATGTGAAACACGTCTGCCCAGCATAAGGATTACAGACATAACCCGTCAGGGAAGGAGCATGTGTAGCAGTGAACTGCGATAGGCTGGTGAAATTGATGTTCCAGCTAGGATGTTCATGTCAAAGACAAAACAAAAACTAATGGTACACGGCTTATGTTTGTATAAATTGATTTAACAATTAATTGATGTGAGTAATTTAAGTACTAAAAATGATGAAACAGGTACAGATACATTTCGCCAATGATGTCGGCAGTACATGGATTATATAATAGTAGGTATAGATAGATCTAGTTAATTCAACTACTACCGTCTGTGCACCCGATATTGCTTATCTTTACATCAGTTCACAGTTCACAGCAGTTTAACTGCTCCGTCTGAAGTGACAGCACTTTAATATTGGTATCTCAAGCTGTGATAAAATTGGAAGTTGCCTCAAGCCTTGTAGCCTTTCGCTTTGCGTTTTTCGCTCCGTGCTGATACTGCACATGTTTGTTCCTGACGGAACTAGGAGCGAATAAAATAAAGTAGAGGCGGTGATGAAATTACGATAGTATTTATATTGTTGTTACGCGATATTTATCATATTTATATAATAATAATACGGTTTTTTACAGATTTTTTAATAAGTGGGTATCAAAGTAAATACTTTGATACCCACTTATTAAAAAATCTGTAACTAAAGGTATTACACAAAAAATCCTATTTGACTTTTGTAAAGTATCTATTTTTGGCTTTGGACCCGTGAACTATTGTCGTACAAACACAAACCAGAAATACTTCTAGGATAAGTTTAAAAAAAAATAAACAATGAATTTTTCGATGTAAAAATATTCCAGATCGAAGCACTCTGGGTTACTGAAACATGTTTGACTCTCCGTATACGTTATTATCATTGTACACCTGGCGACAAGTGTTCCATGCTGACAACACTCACGTTATTACATTAAACAATAATAATACATACCTTTAAAACTTTCATAAGAGAACATCAATCTCTGCCACTCATGCAATGTAAGGCGAGGATGCGATTTTAATAACAAATTAATTTCATATTTTTGTATTTAATACTAAAATAGGCTTATGTAGTATGTGAGAACATCGAGCTCAGTCAGCGAACCGTGATGTACCTAAACGTCGACGAGACGGTCATAAAGATAAACGCAATACATAACCTCTTATTGTCGACTTATTGTTAGAAAGGAATTCGTGAAAAGAAGTTGTTATTTTCTGCCAGCACTAGAGTCAACCATGTCCCTGTACTGTGGCATCTGAGAACACTCAGACCTGGCCACCTTCGTCCAGTAAGGGCCAACAGCATCAATAACTGTCACAAAAATATCAACGGCTTAGAAAATTACACCGACCTTCACGAGAATATTCAGTTCAGTGTTACTTTTTATTGTAGTGCCTCCCTATGAAATACAATGCATCTTCATACCCTCAACATCGATTTCACGCTGCTGCATATTAAAACTTACCTGGAAAGAAATAAAAAAGAAAAAACATAAATCAAGCGGTTCCATATATTAAACACTGTAAACGTAAACTCGGTTTAAAGAAAATTAAAGTCGTCATAAAACTGCGATGAATTTACTGTATCTCATCTATATATTGTCTGCAGCTGGAAATTAAATTCTACAGACATAAAACGCTTATCATGAGCTGTAAATTTATATAAAAAAGCAAAAATCAAAGACTGAAATTAAAAAGTACGGTGCTTATAGTATTGCTACTTTTAAAACTGTGCATGTGCATAGTAAAGGACACACCAACAATAGTCTAAGCCAGTGTTTTCCAACGTGGGCCCACGCCCTACAGGACGATAATTCAATAGTCAAAGGCGAAAATTCGAAAATTGACTTGAATTTTAGCTTTTCATTATAAGTTGTGAAATTTTACTTACCGTGTTTTGTTAACAATTTCATAGTGATTTCTTCCTTGAACCTATCATTTACGTTTCTTAAGTGTGCAAATAAATTTTATAAAATTATATATATTAAATAGGGAGACGGTAGAGGGGGTCGTACACATTCGAGAACGGTTGAGGTGGGACATTACACAAATAAGGTTGGGAAACACTGGTCTAAACGCTTTGGTTTCATTTTAATAATCTTTCTATTAAAATACTAGACTGTCACGACTAACGTTGTTCTGCGATATAAATTATTTCTAAGGTTTTTTTTTTGTAACGTAACTTCACGCCTGTAATCCCCGAAGAGGTAGGCAGGGGAATGCAGAACACTCCCACGTTTCACCGGTCACGTTTACGGCCCACTATGGAATGGGAGGTAAACCTAATGCCATGCAACGGGCACATATCCAGATTCCGAATCACAACCAAAATTCTAATTAGATTTTTTAGTAGAAAACTCTTATATTAGAAAATTTTGCAGCTTTTTAACCGGGAATACTTGAAAAGGAAAAGATTATTAGGATATTGTTCATACAAACGTTAAAATGGCAATAAAAATTGTAGATGGGAGTAGAAAATTAAAAATTTGTTGGCCGTAGGCATTTGATAAAAATAAACTTTTTTATCCATCACTTAAAAATATAAAAATAGCCTACTACCAATTCAGTGACGTACTTAATTATGAAGTATTCACAAAAAAATAATAAAAATCGTTGGTGCCGTTGCGAAGGAGTTCGCTCACTAGCACTGTGACATATAATATTTATTATGTATCCCAATATGTTTATAACGTTTACAAAAAGAAGTCTGTAGACAGTCTATAAGAAAACCCCGAGACTCATTTTGCATCATCCAATAATCAAGAGCAATAATATCGTGCGCGTGGCACGGTGACAATTAAGCAAAAGCATAGTTATTATAGACAATAGCGAATATGGTTTGCCTTTTAAACTTGACATAAAACACGGTGCACTTGTTTAATTTAAAGCTTAGTTAATAAAGCGAGTGTTCATGAAGGAAATTATTTGCAAATTGAAGAAAGTTTGTGCCAATCCACTCTAAAGAATATCGTACGTAATTAGGAGCTCGATGACGCCCCTTTAAACGAGTCAAGTGAAGCAATAAGACTCACGTTGCTTGAATGACGTCACTGGAAAAATGAACTCGGCCTCCCAGTTTTGGGTTAAAGTCCAATCTACAAATAGAAAAATATAAATTTAACCTGTTTTTGCACAAAATTTTGTGGCAGTTCTAACATGTGTCATTACATTATTCACACATCAATGTGCAGGAATCCGTGACGTCAATTAATTTATAGATAACTGGGTGTTAATTGGAAATCTTCGAGTTCGTATTGGTTCAATTGATAAAATATATATTAGATTACATTCATATTCATTTGTACTTGTATATTTTATCAGTACCCTTAAGTACATGTATTTTTGTCATGTGACATTATTTTTAATGAATGTCTTGAATAATATTAACGATTAAGACAACGCATCGCACTCAGCCCCTTATTAGATTTTCAGTTGTCGTTACTAAAGCACATAGCAAAGTATTTACACAAATATCCAGGTCAAGAATATATGTAGTCATAAATCCGAGTTTCGCACGACCGGGAGTCGAACCCGGAAAGACTGTATAGCTGTATAATTGTATAGCTGACGGATATGGTATTTAGAATGCGGTTATTTAGATCACAGAATGACATTTCTATTCTTTAATTTCTGACAATCAACTTACCCCTCATCTTTTTGTTTATTAGTGGTTTCCTGCGACTCCTCGACACCATTGCATTCTTCCACTACCACATCGGGAACGTCACTCATCTTTTATTATCACAACAACTAGAACCGGTCGCTTCACCGATGAAGCAACTTCGAACATGCACAAAAGACTGTCACATATCGCCCTTGGTAAAAGATTACCTTTACTACAAGTTGTATTATTAAATTAGCGAAGTAAACTTACAGACAACATAAAGCATAAGCATGCGCCGTGGGTAGCGCGCGGGTCACGAACGCACAGTTGGGGCTTCAAACACGTAATCCCTTTAAACAGAAGAAGTATTTGTTCCATGTATAACATATCATTGCATATTACGAATACAATATCAACGAACATCGCTAATGTATGTAACCGTAGACAATTATTTTCTATTGTTTTATTAGTACGTAAATAATAACAGAGTAAGTAGATGTCACATTGAATCTAAGCAAGTATTATACTAAGCAGGCGTATCTATCGCAATAGGGTTTTACACTGTATTCGATTTATTTAATAAAAATAAACATGAAAATAATTTATTGACCGTTTATTGACCGTTATTGAATTGGCATGCAAGGTATTTTTTCGGTTCTTTTTGAGCGACGACTTGCAGATTGTGTACATGACTGCGAGCTCAGTACTTACTAATGTAAATCGTTATTCTTTACTATTAATATCTATAATTATACTGACTGTTTATTGGGTTCTTACAGCTACGGAAGATTAAGCTGGAAACACTATTGGGTACACGCTAGATAGAGTGTAAAAGTTTGAAAGATATATTGAATGTGTTTTAATTTCAATTAATACATGGGGTTATTTGCAACTAAAAGTTGTCACATAATTCAAAATGTAAGTTGTAATTTAATTGATTATTACCCGTACGCGCGACTACCGATATGGGGGTCCTGGGTTCAAATACCGGATAGGACACTGTTAGATTTTTCTAGTAGCAACTCGGAGTCGTAATAAGAGTCCGGTGTAAGTCAAGAAGCTCACTCCTTGTTTCATAGTAAGCTATAACTGGTGAAACATGACCACTTCTTCTACTTAGCTCCTCAAGTATTAGAGGCGTGATATTACATTAATTTATTTGAGCAATTACCACAGCGTTATAAATGAACACAATATAACGTTATGTTTTTGTACTTTAGCTGATAAAGGACAGCGAATAGAATTCGGCCGTCGATTAATTGTTCCATTAGTCCCTTGTGAGACGTAGCGTAAATAAAATGAGCTCTTCAATCAATCTGAACCACTTGTCCACAAACTTTTAATAGATTGCTTTCGATCGTGTCTGCACTTACTGTAATAGTGCCACGATCGGTTTTGCTATAAAACCCGATGGATGACACAATAGATACCTACCCATCTGTTATAAAACGTATTACGTAACAAGTGTATGGTCCACATATTCCAGTTCAAGAGTCAAGTCAAAATGGGCGACGACGACGTAACGACACGTAAATTAAGTGCACTGCTGGCGTGGGAGCTCACTTCAATTGTAGAGAAGTCAATTAGGATGTCAAATGCAATAAATATTTAAAAACAATGCTTGGAATGAAATAACATATTTATTTATGTACACGCAGAAATAACAGTGGAAAATGGACCTTAACAGTTGTAGAAGGGCACTACTTATTCCATCTTGAAATATCTCCCAGTACGACCGTTGGTGGAATATTTGTTTGGACTAACTAAAAATGTTATTATATTAAGAGACACACAAGAAAGTGTTACCGATTTATCGGCCTACAATTTCTCTATTCTTGATAACATAACACGACACCACGTTTTTATTTCCCCGAAAGGGTAGACTCTGAAGAGTCTAATTCCTACCTCCCATGTTTCAAGTTACCGGTTTCTCGGTATAGTAGGTAAGCCTACTGCCATACATGGAGCAATGGTCCAGACTACAAATCTCTACTGGGTATATCAAGTTAGTAAACGCAACAACATTGTACTCATCCAGGCATCATCGAATCAAGGACCTCTTGCACCCACTTTACCCATGATCTGTCTTTATTCAGTAATAGATAGTACTCATAGCAGATTGTGTCATTATCTTAATCTTTAATACTAATGTCATGTTGGACTAATCTGCATATCATGTTTTATAAATTCACCTTGGGTTTTCTATTGTACTTATTGAGTATAAAGCCCTACAGTTAAAACTAAGACTTCTTTCAATGCTTCTTATATCACGCTATGTAGACGCTTGTTTAAATTTAGCTTTCTCCGTGAGCCAATTCTTTATCTATTGTTACGTGAGAACGTCTGACAATATTATTATTGTCACCTGAGAACACATTTGACAATTTCAACTGAAATTTCATTCCTAATTAAACAAGCCGGTTATGAATAACATTGATAGTAATAATATGAGGGCAGCAGACTTATCTTCCTGTGCCTACAATAGACGCTTTAGCTACCTATGATGCTTTAGCTTATGGGCTTCAATATCAATACCCGATTTAATAGTGTAATAGGAGCAGAAATAATTTGGCCGGCAATATCTTATTGTGAAAAATCTAAATATATGCATATAAATATTTTGATGTAGTTGCTTTTTTTAACTTAAATTATAGCAATTACATACATACATTTTATTGGTTGCTAAAATTGTTATGAACTAAAAATATATAGAGACATTACAGACAAGCATTTAATCGTAAATACTCAAGATTAGGTAACATCTTACCAAAAATCTCCCTCGTTGGTAAAATACCGGTTGCAAGGGCGATTACTGATTGAGAGGGTCTAGGTTCGATTTCAGGGTATATAGCAATAGCCTCTCCTCTTATTGCATAGTGGGTGGGAGAGTAGTACTCTGCGTATCTCTTTATGTTGTTAGGTTTTTATTAAAAAAACAATTCAAATGCAAATATGTTTATTAAAGATAGGTAACCTAATATAATTTATGCTATTTATCAGAGACAAATACAAAACTTAAAACTAATACAACACACGGACAAATCACATTTTATTAATTATATAATTTATTGTGTAAGCTAATTGTGACCCAAACATTTCACGGACTGTACTAGGCATTATTATTAATCTGTTCGACACTACAGATTGTCCAAATGTACGACATTATCATCGGATGTTATTATCATTACCACAGAATTTGTATGGATTTGTATGTGTTGAAAACGTAAACCTATGTTTTAAATTTTTCCCGCGATCTATATGTAATATGTATATATATGGCAATTTTTATTGTTTAATGACATGGCATAAGCAAGGTAAATTGAAAAAATCAAGAAATACAGAAAGCCAAACAGTGCTTTAGATTGACACGAAGGTAGATTTGATCCGAATGGAGGAAGGCTAATATTTTTTATAGAGTACACGGGATCGGGACCGATAGTCTGAATTATTTAGAGATACATCAATCTCACAACTATACTTTCTTTATCAAAATTTACAGATACGCTTTTTTCCAGGTACAACTGAAACAAAAAACGAAACCAGACGACCAACAAAACGCGAGAACAAATCATTGTTACAACTTATAATACTTTTCATTACAAAGCACACATATTAAAGTTTTGTTGTTGGAAAAGTAGCTTATCGTATCTGTTTCAACTCCGGCTTTTATGAGCGAGGAACGCCGCGTCAGAGCCACTACTCAATCACAATGAATCACTGTCCCGCGGCGACTTTTATTCGCGCCGTTCCAAGTTTAAATTTTAAACATCGAGTGTGAAACTGGAATAATTTTCGTTTAAACAACGCAGAGCCGAACCGTAAAACCCTTTCGGAATTAAATATACATTGAGCATGATTGTGTTGTCGTGCTACAGTATTCACGAGTGGCTCCTAATTTTATTAGCACAATAAAACAATTGCACGTTGGGATCTTAAGTGTACTGTATTCTATAAAAATCGAAAGTAAAATTATCTTATAGTTATTGTGCTTCAACATTAAGTTAACATGACTAGTCAAATGGGATGTTTCAAACTATAACAATATAACATACTTTAGTCGTCGAAGACTAGCAATTGCCTAGAAATACATTCAACATACATTTATAACGACAATTTGAGATTAATTAGTTACAATACTGCGATACATAATTCAGTGCGTGTTGTGATATTTTCGGTGTATGAGCCAGTGATCCAGCCTTTCCATCAAATGTCACTTAACAAGTTAAGACTAAGTTTCGAAAATAGGTAACATTTATTGAAAAACGAAATTCAATGAGCAATTGAATTGAATATTTATGTAATATTTATTGAATATTTATGAATTGAAATCAATTGAATTGAATGAATTGAAATCAATTGAATATTTATGTAATATCTTTCTTTAATAGTTTTCTGCATACTTTATCAATAAATAACATGCGATGCGTTCGACCTATTTGATAATAATCGGATATCTATAGCAATCATTTTGATTAGGTATCTCCTATCCACCGTGACTGGCACCTTAGGAACGAGCCAATATCGCCACATTCATTAAAATTTAGTTGAACACTATACCAGGCAAATTCTCATTTCAACAAACATTTATCTTGCGTTATTACAATTCTATCATGCACCAGTACTCGCACTTATATACAAAAGCCTGTACACATAAATTGAACAAAGTGATAAGAACATTTCACAACGATAACTTATGTTAATTTTGAATATTGCCGTTATAATAACTGTCAAATAACTACAAAATTTACATAATATTGTACCTATGTGTGTATAAAAGTGATACGCCATGAACATGTTCTCAACAGACTATGAATTACATTAAAATTGAATTGCTTCAATTAAAGGTCGCTGTTCAATATTCGCAAATTAAAAAAAAAACCACAACAAAAAACTATTTTGAGCTATTTTTTATGATCTATCGCACGCGAAGCTTCGTTTGTACGACACGGGAACGCAATATCAATTTGTTGGCAGTTATTTTTTTACCGTTTAAGTACAACCACCGGAGTCTTTTTTATAATAAATTAATATGATGGAAATATTTGACTTTGAACGCTTTTTAAATCTGAACAGGATACAAAAATATGAAAAACATCACTCCAATACAAATATAAATAATATCATATTAAATTATAGTACATGTCCATATTACAAGGTTATTACAACTATTATTATTTTACAAGTGCAGCGATGCCGGAAAAAATGAACGTTAATTGAGCCAGTACATGTATTATCATATGTAGGCAAGTATAACGATTAAAAAAAACATTTAATAGCGAGATATCACATTTACATGCTTTAGTTGTCTTTTGGTCATCCGACGTTTGTCGTTGTACATTAATTATTATTAATTATATTACTTTATTACACCTTTTATTTGTACACGAGTTACAAGAACAGTACATGAAAAATTACAAATACTATACATAAAAAAAAATGAAACGGACCATAACTAGCAAATATTTAAAATGTTTAAAATAGAATAGCACAACAAGAGAATTAAAACATCCTCAACATTTATCTATTGCTTAAACAATAATTGCTTGAATCAAAGGTATTAGGTCACCGTCGCTATTTAAGTGTCTAACTTTTATCTTATCATAACACAGGAATATTTCGAAATTTTAAAATTACTCGAATGCTCTGGTACTTACTTATCTGTGTCGTTGCGCGTTTCGTATGGAACAGAAAGCAGTGAAACATTGATATAGGTATTGCACTGGAGTGCGTGAGTCATTATGGTTTTTCTCACACCGACGTCAATCACAACGTTGACGTCCCCGCTATTTATCAAAGTTGAATATGTATTACGGCGAAAACTATTTAGGTTCCCGGGACAAAAATCGACGTTTATAATGATACAATCTATCTATAATTATATGCCATATTATTATTAAGCTTAAATTAAATACCTCTCATTCGCTTGTTCATTTCCTTTGCGTGCACACCCGTAACAGACAATTAAATATGTTTAAAGAAAGTGTATTCCACTCACAAATAGAGATACTTTTATATATTAAGTACAATGATAATCAGTCACATTAATACAAAACAGGTTTTAAAAACAACAAAAAAATATGTAAAGCTATAAACACGTTTATAAAATCTTCAGGTCGTGTGGATTTGTTCGTGTTATCTGTTTCTTCTTTTAATTAACTAATACAAATAATTTTCAACATACTTAAAACATTATGTACAGAAAAAAAATTGCAGCGTGTCCAAACGCGCTAGCCCATAATAAAAAATAAAAAAATATATATTACCTTCTAAATCACCAGATATACAATTATTATCTGACTAATCACTTTGTGCTTTTCATGCAAAAGAGTAGAAATTTTTAAATTTAACAAAATTTTCGCTCATAATTAAGAACGAAATTTCTATGTAATGTGAAAAACCGACTATATTTAAAACAAACACGTTCATTAGAAAGAAACAATATTGATGTTTAGTTTCTCAAATCAATTGACATAATCACATTGCCAATTGGAAAACAATAGTTATTAATGTCCATAATTTATTATTCCAGAGTCTTATTTATTGACGAT
>DWEI01001163.1:0-17666 GCA_018245875.1 Mysoria ambigua | reverse complement strand
AATCTTTACATAAATATTTAGTCTCTATAGTTCACTTTTCTGTCACGGATATTTGACCAATATATAATTATCTGTACTTTAATAACCCTTCATTTCATCTAATTTCTATCCCTTAATTTATAAATTCAAGTGTGTTATGAGTGCTTGCGACTCAATAAAAAAATACAATTAAACATGCATTTTTCGTACATATACAGCGTGGCGAAATGGGCACGCTAATACTTTTGAATAAATCCGACGCTGGCAGTTAAAGGGTTAATATCTCGACAAGGCTTATCAACAATACCATCGAAGTAAATGTAAGACGCATTAATTGTGTGTATATGTAGATATTTTGCCATTATGTCAAATTTATTATATAAAATAATTATTCGAAATTGATGTTGACTGTTTTTATAAATATATTGGCAGTAGATATTTGATGTTGTGGTGTAAATTAGTGTCTTATAGACTTAAGGCTGTTGATCAATGAAAGGCACTGCGCGTGCGAGCGTCGTTCGCTCGACGCCATTTTAAATAAAACACTCGGTCCGCGCCGCGACACCTTTCAGTGATCAATTATTTTGAATTCTCGTAGCGTTTATTATTGGTGTGGTCTACTTTATATGTTCACGTAACGTATATAAAATTATTAATGTAATTTGTCTAACTTTTAAATCAGATTCTAAATTATATATGTATCTAGCACAGCGAAATTGTAAATATGGGAGTGCTACCAGTTCAAATGTGATAAATTAGGGTTTAAGTGTTTTTTGTTCAGTGTCGACTCAGTGAACAGCTACATGTGACATTTTACCAATAATATTCTGAGTTAGCTAGGTCACACATCTTCACGGTGTTGTTTCGATGAGGCCACAGGTGTATAATTGTTTCGTTGGGATAATTTTGTTTTTCTTTTTTTTGGTTGACTGTGAGCTTATGGGCATTATTTTTTTTTTTACAATTATGTTATAATAATGTGAAGCGTGAGACGGACGCGCGGGTCTCGCGCGAGAGTCGCTTCAGCTAGGGGCAGGTTGGTTACGTTCAATTCACGCACAATTATACCAGATTACGAAGTGTTTGTAACATGTATGTACATCTCCGTCCAAATAGTATTTATATTTGTATGTTTCTTTTTTTGAAAAAATAAGTTCTCTATCCGTACCTAACTGGATTGTTATTGGTTGGTTTAAAAAATCATGTTTATTTTCTGTAGCGATTTCTAGTTATAATTTTTAGATTGTACATTCGGATGTATGATTTTTTCATACCGATCGAATTTGACGCTTGGATAAGGTTACTGCGTACTTGAATTGGCAACTTCATCTTAGTAAATTACTGATACTCTGTTGTATCTAGTTATATTTTAAAGGAATCTTTCGTGCAATATAATTTATAGTACTTATTGATTTTTTGCGGCAACGTGTGAAATTTGATTATTCAAGTGAAATTTGTTGAGATGGTAAAATTTTATTATTATATAAGTTGCTTTCTGTTTCATTTGAACACTGGCGGCCAAATTGTCCCATATTTCAATTTTTATATACGTACGTCTCGATTGCATGCTTACAATATTCTGACGCCTTGACATACCTATATTATTATCGTCTAGTTTTAATAATTTGAAAATATGCAAAGAAAGCAAACACAGTTAAGAGGCGAGAGATGTGAAGCTGCGACCAATGGACCGCTCTCAATATAAATGATATTATAACCGTGCTCATGTTAATTGAACGTATGTCTGTTATTACAGTTATTGTGATATTACTATAAGTTGATACCGCATAACATTTAAAAGCAAGAAATCTCCACGAGCAAGCCAACGATGAACGAAGCTAGACTGATTTTCGGGTAGAAGTAAGGTAGGCCAGAAGTATCGCAGTCAATGTGTAATATTAATGGATAGGTGTTGATTTTAAATATGTTTTAAAAGCCAAAATACCAGTCTCAATAGTTTACGACATAAAACAATAAGAGAGTTTATTTAATTTTTAAAGGTAACTTATACAGAATGTTTTATATACCGACCTTAAATTATTTTTCAGATGTATTGATTTTTATACATGTCCATATACAACAATGCATAGCGGTAAGTGTAGTTATCGTAGATGGGTCTATTAACCGTGTGGTGCTACAAGTGTAATGATATGTGATACAAACATTACTACAGAGACATTTTATTTATTGAAGCTTCCATAGATAAATGATATTGTCACATAACAATTATAATGTTACAATTGCAGCAATAAATTGGCTAAGGGATTTTCGCATAAGGTTTCAGTTTCCAGTATTTATGAATAAAAACGTTCGTGTTTCGTGTCTCTCTCGAAACCAAAGTATTCGATATGTAGGTGATGTGTTGTAAGATCGTCGGTGGCTTATATTCGGTGTTTTAAAAATTATTGTAAAAAATTTGTAAAAAGTCGACCAAACTTACCGACCGTGTACGACTAGTTCGACTTACCATTTGGACTGTTGTCGCGTTGCGTTTTATAATCACAATTTCATTGTAACAAAAGTGTAGGCATTACCATAATATATATATTCTAGACACTGCTAGTACATTGATGTTTGTTGATCAGGCCCTATCGAAGCCAATCATTGTAATATACAATATGTTAACTTGTTTTATGGCATTATGTTAAACTTATGTACATCCAAATGAATTTAAATCATATTATGTTAACAGGATGATGTAAACCGGTCTTCGTTGTTTTATTTTAGAAAAGGGAAAGAAATATTTTGTTTAAATATAATTAATTTATACATTTTAATCAAATAATTTTAATCAGAAATACTAGGTTATAGTACATATTGTTATATAATATAATATATTTTTTTTACTGGTGTATTTCAGATAATTATTGCTGTTAAACAGATAGTCCTGTTTTATAGTTTTAACACGAAAAACTTATTAACTTTTATATAGGTATTTCAAGATTTTTTTATTTGGCAACAAGTCAAACATTTTAACTATGAATCAGTCCATTTAATTATTTTTAATCTCTTGTCCATTGTCCAATGTAACTTAGGTATAGTCATATTTTGGATGTGTATTACGCCACATTCTAAATTAAAATTGCTATTGTGTATATTATTTCATTAAATATTGATGTGCAAAATTATAGTAAATGTCTTGGATCTCTAAAATTAAGAAAAAAAAAGACAAAAACACTTTACGAAATTTCTAAATGTGCAATAAATGTGTGTGTTGTAGTGTTACCATTAGGCGTAAAATTTTTAAGCTATAAAATATGGTTACCCTTAGTTTCCGGAGCAGATGGAGACACTGTTCTAATTTAAATGTGCGTTTTTAAATATTGCCATGATCTCATTTTCATCGGTAACCATATTTTAAGTGTGTTAATGAATATTTGGCACTTTAAAAAAGGCACATTTTCCTATTATAATTGAAAAATGGTTTGAAACGTGTTGAAATGGATTTGTTGGGTAATTTAATTTCGTAATGAAATATATTTGTTTCATTAATTGAAGTTCTTTTATTTAACCTTTATTGCTCCCGTTATTGGCTAGTGAAGATAATTTCAATATTCGATAGGAATGTAAGTACAGAAATATGCAGGCATTCAGAGATATAGTAAATTACACGTACACAGGTATAATTAAATGTTATATAAAACATTCAAAAACAGGGATTGAAAGGTGGTGTATTATAAAATTTGTACAATAGATTGCAGTTGCACAGATAGCATTTTTCTTTTATGTCTTTTTATTCTATTTCTTTTGACATAGGTAGGTAGTGTTTTATTACTTCTTAAATGTTTACCATCAATTTTGATGAAAAAACAGTCGAGTCAAGATTATAAGGATTCTCGGGCATGTTTTTATTATATAATTTTATGTGCTTACTTTAATTTCCACACCGAACTATATTTTCGGCGTTTCCAAACGAAAACATTAACCTAATCTTTAAGAACAATTGGAAATCTATGTAATAACACCAAATTGAATAAAATTACGTGGGCATTATGTATGAAACGACAAATCATAGGTTATCAATGTACTCCAGCAAGATCAACACTGATTGAACAGTCAAAATACTAAATATTAACCTTTACGCACCTACTTCATCCAAAGTATGTTCCCCAAAATACAGCTCTAGCATTAGAAATGTATAAGGCTTTCATTAAACCCTCGGAGGGAAAGTTAAAGACATAACAATGCAAACGTTGCAGAATTGTTCCTCTCAGAGAAGCCCAGAAGTTTCGCAACCGTAAATGCCATAAAATACGAATCGTAAGGGAATATTTCCATACTAAAATTACCTAAGTCACACACGCGTCTATATGCAAGCCAAACTACGACTAGTTCGTAGGCGAAAATGTGTTATAATTAAGAGTCCCAGCGGATTGAGAGGTTTTGGGTTCAAATGCCCGATTTTTCTTACTTAGATTTATTGTAACGGCTCTGAGAATGGATACGTGCCCGATGTATGTCATTAATTTACCATTTAGTCCACAGTCGGACGTAAACATAACTGGCGAAACGTGGATGTGTGCATACATTAAAATGTCTCGGCTTATCTGTTCGGACATTACGGGTGTTATGTTGCCTGCTTACTTGCACTGTGGCTCTTTGATCTGAAATAAATAAAGTGAATTTCGGTATTTTTTTTAAACGCAGGTAAACTAACAATTACTAAACTACAACTCTTCTGTTTTTCCAGTATTATTAACTTTAATAAATAAATTTATTTTCTAAGGTAACCGCCATCTATTGAGCATCCTAAGCATTATCATTGTATTAGATATAATAATACAGTAAACGTATAAAACCATGTTCTTAGAAGCGTACATTTCAGTTTTGGTTTCTCTTTTATAACAGATGGCGCTTTCAGATACATAACAGATGGCGATTAATAGAACGAAAAAGGGGTAAACGGGCTCTATACTTCTAGCTATTGCAGTAATTGAGTTCACTTATAATATATTCTAATGTCAATCACTTAAATATTACAGAACCCAGCATAGTTAAGCTAAAAAATGTAATATCAAGTCATTTATAATATGTTAATAAAAATGAACCATTTATTAACTACAAAATTTATGAATTAAGAAAATTCGTTCACTTCACGCCTGTAATCCCCGAAGGGGTAGGCAGAGGAATGCGGAACATTTTCACAATTCACCAATTATGTTTACGTCCCAATATGGAATAGGTGGTGAGCCTATTGCCATGCATCAAGCACATATTCAGATTCCGAACCACTACTAGAAAATCTAAATTAGAAAATTTTGTAGTGTTCGGTCCGGGAATCTCCTGGAACCTCCCGATTGGTCGTTACACCTGCAACCTACACGACCAACGAGGCAGTTAAATATGAAGATTTACCAAACTTGGCTACCATTCATTAAGTCATGACCTGTGTGGCATTGTGTATCATTGTGTATTTTAAACTAATGTGGATAAAGTGTGAAATAAGTAACCACACAGAACAGTCGCATATAACTTTTTCTACAATAAAATAAAGTGAAAAACAATAGTAAGAACAAAAAGTTCGACGAAACGTAAACAAAATCCTTAGAATCCTCGCTCAGCATGAGCTGCGGTAAGGAAATCGCAGCGCTGGTTTCCAGTGAAATCCAAAGTCGTGGTAGTTTCGACAGCTACCTTAATGCGAAATATAGAAAGTAAATGTCATATAAATAGAACGTGGAGAGAGGGACGTACATACGTACGTAGACATACGTACGTGCAGACAAGTTTAAAAAAAAACAATAACATTAATAAAATGCCTGGCCACTAAGACTATACAATAAACAGAAGCCAAACAGATATTTTTTGGGACAGGCCAGGATTAGACACACGATAAAGATTTATTTCTGCTATGATTTTATTCCATTTCATTTGTCATTTGTTTATTATCCAATATGGAATAAAACACATAACTACACCCCGATCTCGAAATTTACAGTTTTCATTTACTCTTGTAAGATATCTGACCTTATGTAGCTCCTGAAATATATATTTACGAAGTTATAAAGGTCATCTAGTCATATAAATAAAATGTATACCGTCTCTAAAACAGGACGCCTACGTTAAAACTCTTCATTCGGAAATATTGGCGGTTAACATTTCGTTTGATCTATAACTTTAGGTCAGCATGAATACTCAAGTCAGAATATATTTAAATGACCGAGTTATTCTCGTTTCGGCAAAATCGTATCTACCTACATATTTTGAGAGGGCGGCAACGAGGAAACATATATGAATAAAGAGATGTTCTAAATGTTTAAATGGAAGTGCATGAAAAAAGCCTCCTCGAGCGGCGAATATGTCTGATTAAGTACGAACATATACTGCCCGGCGCATCCTGGACATTGCGACTAATCCATTCACCATGATGGCTGATCACTAACAGTAACTGATCAATTAATATAGACTAAAGAAATAAAAAAAAAACACTATCAACATCCGGATAGAATTGGCCGATTCGTCTTTCTTACAAAAAAGTTCAAAAGCATGTATACACATACCTATGTTTCACGGACCAACTTACAAAACCATTATTGACGGTTTTCCGATGCAACTTTAGTTTAAAGGTACTAGCTGGCATATTATAATTTCATCCCATCCCTATTTAAATATTTCTCCTCGATCTTGTCTCGAACGTGACTCTGGGTGGTTGACATCTATGAATACTAAGCGGACACTTCAATGAATATTAGCTACCTACCATAAGCATAACTTCAATAATAATTTAACGTTTGAAAGTAGCTATGTCTCGTTAATGTTGCTGCGCTCAGTACGTTGTGGGACCAGTGTTTGTACTGAATTGATTGGAGGTGGGTCGGTAATTAAATTCTAACTGAGTATTGTCCTAGCTAGGTCCTTTTACACATGGGTAGTGAACTGTAAGATGTACCGTATCTATCATTTTCCTCCTTCTGATTTCCTTCACCATATTACTAATATTGTTTGTTCTAGTGGTAACTCAGAGTCTGGATTTGTTCCAGGTGTATGGCAATAGGCTCATCAACTATTCCATAGTCGGAGGTAAACGCTTCGACGTTACAGACGTTATGTCAGGTTTTTTTACTAATGTAATTGCTAACAAACTAGTCTAAAAAGCATCCAAAATTCTATTTGAATTCGGTTGCACAGCCCTATAAGCGGCTGGGTGACCATGTAACTGCTGCCTGCTCATTTGCCACTCGCTTCACTAAAGAGAAAATACCTACATACAATTACGAAAAGTATATAAAATTTCATGGGCGGTAAAGTAGCGTTACTACTTACGGAAAACTACCTTGTAGCAACCTGAATCAGCTAACCGAATTGAAAATATACTTACTAGGTATAATAAAAGATAATACCGAAATAGATCGTAAATTTTTAAGTATTTTTATATGGCGACATTGGAACAAACATTTGATTACCTTATTTTATCGTACCTGTTTTCCATAGTTTACGTAATTTCTTATCTTGTAATTAAGCATCTAATAACAATTTAATAACTTGAGTATCCAACTTTGCAATAGAGTACGCCGCGCCATTGTGTTTAATTTCGGTTTCGTAACGCTCATATACTATGTACATATTACTTATTTTTATAATGGATCACTTTCCCCTTTTCTTTCATCAGTTGCGATCACATTCCCCTTTTCTTTCATGGCTGTTGAACATGGTGCGGTAGATTCTTCTCCGATGCCCGATTGTGCTGCTACGGATTGGATCCCCTCCGCAACGTTGCGACTAAATAATATCGCAAAAGTAGATTTCCGTTGTGAAAGACCCTGGACTATGTTCGAAAGCGTTAGGAATGTTTACAGCCACAGCCAAGAACTCGTCGGATTACTGTCTTATATTATAAGTTAATGAACAAGATGAATTGAGAATATGGTCGAACGCTCTTTTCATCAATAAAACTTCTAATGGAAAGTTCTGACCTAGTCAGCTTCACAACAGAACATGTAATGCACCCTATTATTTTCAGCATAGTTAAACTTGATTATTCCCTGTTATGGTCTTACAGGACCTTAGAAACGAAAACAGTATGACCTAAAATGCGGCGCAATAACGACTTCTATATCTTAAAGATTTTTCGTTTGGTCGCTATAAGTTCAAGTACTGTTAAGATTATTAGAGGACAGATATAGTCTTCAAAAGTTTTTGTTACAATTACATATTCACGCCAGATACCTTAGACGGACCTAGCGTGAACTGGCTGGTGGGGATCACAAAAAATGGTTTCTTGCACCGACTACGCTGATGTCCATAGGCGGCTTGGGCATGTAGATAGATGTGTCTGGGCAGAGCGCGCCACACCGCGATCTGCCAGCGCCGGGCTTAGCCGCCTCGTACGACACCTCTATCCCAGCACGTGGTCAGGGAATGTATATCCACTCTAGATATGTATTAAGCTTATTACTAAGTATGCCATTAGGTATAATCCATAAAGTAAACTACATAAAAAATATATTCAGTAACGTTAACATCGAATTGTGGATACACGAAGGGCTGAAGAAAAGTTTACATAATTGAAAAACTTTTAGAGGGGCATAGAGTAGATTACGAGTTAGTCAAATTGTAACAAATACGCAGGTAAAAACTTACCCAGGATCATCTGTTACGTTTACAAGAACCGAAATATGCGGAGTTCCTTAATTAGAAAATTAAGTTAAAATAAGTTGCCTATACAAGCCATTAAAACATTTCTTAAAGACTAATTGAGATCCTGTTGGATTTAAATGATCCCATTTCGCATTCCTCGCTTTCAAAGTAATCAAGTACATTCTCGCTGGATGTTCCAATTGCGTATAAAATTCACGATTGAACCGAGCCTCAACCGCGGATCTGCTATCATTTAATCGTTTTCGAGGTGTTGCGTTAAGGAAGCCGGGGAATCGTAACGATTAGATCAAATCGTTATTCTCGTCTTCACAAAATTTTCTTTAACAATTCGCAGAGTTAAAGATGGTGAAGAAAAGCTTCAATCGAATTCGTACATTGCGGTTGAATCGCGGAAATCCGTGTGTATAGTAGCGGACATCATCATATGGAAGCTACGGGCGATACCCGTCTAGAGGAATGATCACCCGCCAGTGATACCAGGAAAGGAAACAATACCTATTTACAGGATTTTTTTTATTACAGTTCTTTAGTCATTATAGATATTAAATTTAATATCACTGTACTAAAAGAGAACAATATATATTTAATATATTTATTTGAGAAATTTTTGTTTAATTTATGTGTCCCTTACTCAACTGGTATATTTCAAACTATATGTTCCGTTTATATAAAACGTGATCCCTAATACTCAAATAAGTAAGTGTATATTTCCGTTAAAGTTCAAACTTCGAAATCTTATCGAACTTCGAAATCTTATCGATCCGATTGCAATTTTCTCTGTACGAGCTCAGGGGCGCGGTAATCGAGAAAGGAGAGCTAGCAACCCCAAGCGAGCCGCCGGTCGCCTCGGCGCTCAGTCTACACGGGAACGTTGATCGGATTGTATCGCGTCAACGCTTCCAGTTACCGACTACTCTATACTACTTCTTATACAAACGTGAGTGTGTGTGAACCTCATAACAACTAAGTGTCGTTTACACCCCTCCTCTATTATACAAACTGTTTATTCAAGGTCATCTTCGGGAATTTGACACCTGTTGTGTTTGTGTACTATATGTATGTAAACGTGAATCTTCTGTAAGTACTGTATATTATAATAAGTTTTTTTTATTAAGTACACCTATATTTTTAAAAAGTTTCGTATCTTTTTTCATGTAATTATAATATGCATATTCTCTTGTTTTAAACTTCGTTTCAATCCTACGTTTTTTTACCTCACTATAAATCTTCTTTGAAGAAAAGTAATAAAATGCATCATTTAATTTTATAAACGCTAGTGTACAGTTATGTAGTTGGTAGTTTATACGTGTTTTTTCGCGTTTTCCTAAATGTTCATTATGTTGAGCTATTTGTTTTAATGTTTATTTATAAATTTTTCAGTATTAATTTAAATTTTTTGCAATGATTGGAAACGTATATGCAATTTATGAAGAAACGGAAAAGTTAGGAATGTTAAATACTTAATTAGCAAAATGAAACAAGGTACACAGGATTCAAACAACACGGAGAGAGAAAGAGACGACAGACATATATTTTGTTTTGGAGCGACAATTGGTATATCCTGCTAGTCTACTCGGCAGCTCGCCGCGGGCGGCGGAAGCGTCGGATTCATTCAAATAATTCAATTAAATCTCGCGCAGAGGGCAACCCGTCATACAGCTGCGAATAGAACGGGGATGGCTAACAGCCGCGGAGTCGAACGTTTGGTTTCGTGTCAATAACTGGTGACACATATTAATTAGAAACTAATAAAAGTTTATTGCTTAAAAAATCGAATTAGAGTTGGTTACACCTTCGAATTCACGTACATTCAATTTTTCTACATTCAATACTTTTTGTATACACTTATTTAGTGGTATTAACGCAAATCTGTATGGTAGCCATGTTTTAAAGGTATACATAGTATATTAGATATACATATATTTTTTCACACAATTACTATTTTTTTGCTTTGATACTTGATATATAGGATTTCCGTCATTCCTATATAACTTATGATGGTATGGCTGACAGATCGGGATATGGCGTGGTTTTCCTTAACCCTGGCCTTCGGTGCGGGGTGCTGTGCTTTGCGATCCTTAACCTGCATACCGAGCGTGGGCGTCATGCGTATAACCCCTCAGGGGAACTATATCACTGATGATAACGATAGCATGAAAGAACCTTTCTATATTTTCAGTTACGGAACCGATTTAGAAGACGGTTGTCGAAACCCTGTTTAAATATGATTCTGTTGCCTGGAATGACACAAGAAAAAATATTATCTAGTGCCATCGTGTATCCACTGAGTGTAAACCAACTAATTAGAACTTTGATCCTATGACGTAACAAATTGTCTCGGCCGCGGCCGTTCCTATTTGATCTATACGGATTTGGAGTAAGGTTTCCATATTATTAAAGTTCGATTGGAGTTTTGAACTAAAGCCATAAATTTAATATTCGTTGTGACGTCACACGTCCCATCTCCAAAAACTGTGTGAAGTCGACTCTTAGCTTAGGATAGCATTTATATACTAATATTAACGTGGCATATAAGTAACAGGGCGTCGTAAGGGGCGACCAAACCCGACGCTGGCGGTTCGCGGTATGACGCGGTATGCCTAGGCACAGCTAAATACCCGGGCCGGCATTTCACAGCAGTAAAGGAGGCGCCAGAAGCTGTGCTCTGTGGTCCGTATAATGATAATGATAAAATTTTAAATGATAACTATAGTAGAATATATAAATTGGTTATTTTTTGAATACAGTGATTGCTACGTCCTTGTGTATAAGAATTGTGTATAAGAACTTCGAATACTTATGGTATATACTTATTCAGATGTGTTCACATATTACATCTATTATACGTATTTTTTTATTTCTTTTTACTATTTAATCGTTCTACTATTGGGCCTCATATTGAAAGAAGAAGGATTTCATGAATACTTTACGAAAAAATCAACCCGCGTGTCCCCTTGAGAAATGCAACAGAGTATTATTGGAACTTAAAAGTAATCAAAATCCAGGCGGTCACAGCGTTTGTGAGAGCTAATCTATTATTACATTTTTTACGTTAAGTTATTCTATTATGTATACCACAATGTTATTTTTTACAAGATTTTAAAGTCGCGGTAATAAGTAATTTCAATATTTATATATTATTAGGTGGCACGCCAAACGTTGTTCTACCATAGAAATGATTTCTAGTGAATATTTTGGTGATTAAATACTTACTAGAGAATCTTTTAGAAATTAATGTGTGAATTGAATATTTGAAAAACGACTAACAGATTATTTGGATATTGTTGATGCAAAAATATTAAGATCCTGGAAAAAATGGAAGTTGAGGGGGGAGGGGGGGGGGGGAATAAGTAATTAAAAATATCATAGGTAAATTTACGTTATAAAATATATTTCTTCTGGGTATGTCCACCCTTATCACTTTAGGCTGTAAAAATAATGTTACATTTTTATTATACATCGATCTCAACACAGAACATTAAGGCCACTAAGTACGCAGGCTGGCCAAGTCGGCAGAGTGCATATATGCTGTTAAAAATGGCGCACTTTAAATTTTTTCACGATTACGTCACTGATCGTTATGGAAAGTGATAATACAATTTCGAATTGCACTGCATTTACAAAAAAGGAGATACGTGTTAGGATTAAAATCGCAATCTTCCGGATTGAGAAGCTGAATTCTTATATAGATAAAAAAATGGAAGAAAATTATACTGCTGGAGCATCTGGCAGCTCCACTCGCTTTCATTATCTCTTTGTAATCCACGTCATTTACTCTGACTTTTTAAGACCTTCGTCTCTCGGATTATCTTTTTACGAGAACTTTTAATTTGAAGCTGTTAAGACATTCTTAATTAACTATGAAAAATTTTCTCTGTCAGATTTGAAAAAGGAAAAACATTTTAGAATTGTTAAGATGACAAATATCCTACAATTATAAATGCTGTTTAGTTTCTACATAGTTAAATCTAAAGATTGACGAAAACGGCTTTAAGCTATTGTTAACCTTTGATAGATCTTAAAAATAAAATCGTAAACAGTATTTCTATATCAAACGGATAATTGAGTTAGATCAGAAAATGATATTTTCTTTTCTATTTTTAATATAGAAGAAAATAGATTAAAGTATCGTTTTCAATATTTGATACGAAACGAATCAAGAAATACGAGTTCCTTATATAACCACGCGACGCTTTTCGTCATTGATTCTCGGATATCTGTTTACTTTTGCTCTTCGATTAACGAGCCGACGGAGTGACAAGAACAAACTATCAACTAGAATGAAGGAAAACTAAGAGTTTCCTTAAATGATTTCTTTTAGAACCTCGAATTTTGTTCGTTTTAGTTTATTTTTCTCTATTCGTAGATAATTTCTCTTTCAGAAATATTAAAGGAATATAATATGCTCTACAAATTTATTATTACTTAGTAAGTTTTTAGTGCCCCGTTCGTAGAGGTGTTGAAAGCGTGACTGTTGATTAGTAGGTCTCGGGTTCGATATATGTATAGGTCGGGCAAAATATTTATGGGCTAAAAGCACGAAGTCTAGATTTGTTACACTTACAATTGGTTCAAATCCCTTTTCTATGGCGTGACGTGTAACATAATTCATAAAATCCGGGACGGTACTTCACCGCGCTAACCCCGTCTAGGGGTGATATAAGTTGAATTCCAACATTAAGTAAGCAAGGTGACGACTACACCCAACACTTCATGTGTTGGTATTGATAGCCAACGTTAACGGCGCCATATCAACAGTTCACTTCTTTACGTTTTCCTATGTCTATGTCATTTACGTGTACGTGTCATGTCTATAAATATAAAATCCTGTCGTTAGGGCTTCCCTTTGAGTTTATATAGTGCCACAATCACAACGTGACTGTTGACTGTCATTTTGTACAGGTCAGTCATAAAGATATGTACATACATGATACTATAAATGACCGTAGGAGCGCACGGTCGACTTACAGCTAACAGCAAATATTGTATGAATATGATATTGATATGGTATAAATCGTTGTGTTAAAAAACTTTGTTACGATGGTGCTAAAAACTAAGAACAGATTATGAACAATTTCACTGTAATGTACTTGGGAATCACTTATCTAAATAATTTCATGGTCGATTGTAGTATGAAACTAAGTCGCATCAATGTTGTACTAAAACAAAAGTGATTTGAAATTCATGATGCATTTAAGTTAGACGGGAGAGCAGCACTTGCAAATAATTTATCGAGTCGTTCAACTTTCAGCTTCAAACGTGTGCACTACATAAATAAAGCCTTTGGGTACATTGTACCTGTCAAAGGACTATGATTATATTTTCCTTTTTTATTTTTTGCCCACTTTAACACTATTAATTCGTAATAAAGAAGCCAATCCTCGCATATAAATCTTTATACTCCTCTGTTCTCACAGTACTCAAGGAAAGTTTGGTGCATTCATATTTTCAAATAGGTTTTAATCATAGATATGTATGTATATATGTAGATTTTAAATGTAATTTGTCCTTAAGTTGAAAATAATATAGAATAACATTTGTCAGTCATTTTTTCGAGGTTGATTTTAAAATCTGCGCATCATTTTAATAAAGTACGCAACTTCACGCCCGTAATTCCCGAAGAGATTGGCAGAGGAATATAGAACATTTCTGCGTTTCACCAACTGGTGACTACGTTTACGTTCTACTATGGTGGTGAGCCTATTGCGATTGTTATATTTTTGTAGTGTTCGACCCGAAATTCGAACCCGGGCCTCGCACCCGGGACCCGATCGGCAGTCGCACTTGCAACAAACACTACCAACGAGCCACTTTAAAAAAGTTATTTTGTTTTACTCGTATCTGTGAATGTTATTTTTAATTTTAAAACTATAAAATCTTTGCGTTTGACTGACATGTTAATTAAATATTAAAAGGTATAGGGGATTTTACGGTCTATCGTAACACTGGTCTGTCGTATTTACAGTCGAAATATTTTCATTTCCTGAACCGTTTATAATTTTATCTACAGAATTCCGAAATACTCAATTTCATTATTTATTCCCACATATTTATATATTTGGAATTATCGACAAAGCTGGACAGTAAGCCGGATTCGTGAACTTCAATTAAACGATGCTTGTATCGATCGGATTATAATAAGCTTTTGTGAAGTTACTGTCCGATCGTCGGGCGATATTAACACGCCCGAGAAGCCAGTTCAGGTAACAAGACCGAGAGACGAGCCAGGTCAAATGAGCCGTAAAATATGTTTGCAGAAAATTTATATCTTTACATTCATATCTTTTCAATAGTGTCATCTTTGCTGAAGATTCCATCACAATTATATCACAAACCGTTTTATCATTTTATCCTGGTCCCTTTTGAATAGATTTATTTTTATAAGATTAAAAAAAATATCAACAAATGTCCCATAAAATGTTAAGTTTAAGTAACTTTACAATTTCTTTCCTGCACCTGAATATTATGTTGTGTTTTTCTGAAATGTGCACATTTTTGATAAATGTGTGCCATTTTGTTGTATCAACTTTTACGTTTAGTAATTATGTCGATGAAAAATTTCGTAATTTCCTACAGATATTCTGCAACATTTGAATTTTAAATTTCATTCTGGCAATGTCCAATCTCTAGCATATCCGGTATTGTTATTGGCTAAAGCACTTACGATATGTGGCTACGATGTTGTTTCTTTAGGATGAAACATACTTCATTACAATAATAAAACGTAATGTCACGTAATAAAACGTAACTATGTACGTAATAAAACGTAATCCCCGAAGGGGTTGGCAGACGAATTCAGAACATTCCCACGATTCAGCAGTTACGTTTACGTCTCACTATGTAATAGGTGGTGAGCCTATTGCCATGCATCGGGCACATATCCAGACTCCGAACTTCTACTAGAAATTCTAAGTTACAAAATTTTTGTAGTGTTCGACCCGGGAATCGAACCTGGGAACTCCCGATCGACCGTCGCTCATGCAACAAACACGACCAACGAGGCTTATAATAGTTACTTTATTTTATTGTTCGATTCCATTCTATTTGTTTTTCTTCTACTATACTATCGAACTATATTGCCTGTAATGTTAGATTTAGTTTGAATTATTATAATAAATAAATAATAATATGTTTTCTTGCTCTCATTCTTAGATCGGGCTCTTCCTGTGTCTTCTGTCTCAAAGAAACGGCGCACGGTTCTCAGACCCCTTCATCTAATCTCAAGTTGACCTGAAGTTCTACTTAGATGGGCCACGTGTGGGAAAAATAAAAAGAAAGCTATATCACAAAATTTTCTAATCAAACCGGAATAGGTCTGACGCCATGAAGCCAATGAAAGGGAAATAAAACACTCAGTACAAAGGGAAAACCCTCTTATGTTCTCGCAGCACTTATTCGCGAAGGCTTATTTAATACTTACCTACCACTGTTTTCTCTTAACTACGTTTTAACGGCAATATTCTTTGAGTCTGTCTTCGTTACACCAACTTGGTGAATATTAGCAAAGTTTCATAGTTACCCAAGTCTGTGGTCCGCTCAATGTTTTCAAAGTCTTGACAGAATAGACGGCGAAGTTATGAATTTGCTTATTTGAGATTGGAAGAGTTGTAAATCTATTGAACTCTGATAATTTTTGGCAATGAGGGTACTTGAATCCTTTTTGAAATCCTACTCCAATATTCAGTGAGAGACGTAGTAGATTACAAAATGAGTCATCGCGATTGTTTAATACAAATGAATTCGCAGCAAAGCACATTATAGTAAATTTAAATATTCAATTTAATATTCAATATCGATTATGTAGCAAGCACCGCGTATGTTTAATAATTTTCAATTTCGGGTACAAAGTCGAAGTACGAATTCACATTCAACGTTAGTTTGAATTTTAATTCAGAATAACACTTAGACCTGTCCTGTGCCTCGTGAATACAGTTATTAATTTACTAATTAGACTTCAGACACTTTAATTAACGTACCCTTTTTTATTTTGTTGCCAAACTAAAAAAATATTGATGATAAATATTAGTGTCGATCTTTTGTTTGTGGGGTTTCAAATAAAATTGCCTTCATGACAACGTAATCTTGTGAAAAAGCGAAGTAGAAATAAAATGAAAAATACGCTTTCTTTGTTAATTACTAGTCTGTACTAAAACCCTTTGTATCCATATATTTCGTATTAGATTTATCGTATAAACGCTTTCCACTGTGTAAGAGTAAAGGTCTTGTTCAGTCGCAGAAAAATCTTTCCACTTCTTCTGTGAGATAACTTTTCTTACGCAACCGCGTTTTATGAGGTTTTCCAGACAAATAAAAATCTCTTGAGCAACTTTTTAAGGCTTGCGGATTAGAAAATGAAATACGGGCAGATACAACATGTATGTATGATGTAACTGTATGTTCTTATTTTGTTTTGATATTTCGTGATCCTTAATGTATAAACGATCTAAAATAATGTTTATAGTCATAAGTCAAGCCTTAACAAATGCTAAATATTACTGCCCAATAGAAATGTATACTTATTGTTTTGATTTTGAGGGAAGATAATATTCTGAATATTTTCCATGGTACATTTACACTAATTATTTACGACATTTGTCCCTGCTTCCTACCGAGACCTTTCGAATGCTTCCTGTTGACCCAGAATCTTTGAATTAGGTAGGCATATAAACCAAATAAACAAAAGTGCTAGTATAGTCCACCTTTTTTCTTATTTGTAGAGAAGCAGGAGGAAATATTGCTGAATGAATGACAATACAGTTATAAATCTGACACTTTCTTGAGATGACCAAATTTTATGTAGAATTGTCTAAGGCACAGGGTCCGTTTTCATGAGCGAAAAAATAGAAGAATTCACCATGATAGTAGCTACAGCACTTTTTACGTCCCACTGCTGGGTGCGAGGACTGTCTTGAATTGCAAATGACTTGCAACAAATCGATCGGCAAAATTGTAATATTTATCTATCTATCTTATTCTTTTAATACTGTATTTATAACTTAAAAAAAAAATACGAGTGTTAGATACTAAATGAGATTGAATGCTCGATATATCCCATAATGTATGACTACACTGTTAGAAATTTGCGATTC
>DWEI01001162.1:0-17670 GCA_018245875.1 Mysoria ambigua | reverse complement strand
CTCATCCATGATAGTGGGCTGCCAGTGTGTGTGTCACAAGAAAAATTGCAAACTGTTTGTTTTACTTCCATCGGGTAGTCCTTACCTTATAACAAAAAAATACAATATCTTATAATGTATGGAAATTTTAACATAGTACTAACATAACAAGTTTCACCAATTTTTCAACATTATACAGTATTTTTGCTATCAGTATGCTTGCTACAGTAGTTTTGTTTGTTGCAAGTGTGACTGACAATCGGGAGGTTCTGGGTTCGATTCCTGAGTTGAACACTACAAAAATTTCTAATTTAGATTTTCTAGTATTGGTTCGGAGTTTCAATATGTGTCTGATGCATGGCAATATATTCCATAGTGGGACATAAACATAACTGGTGAAACGTGAGAGTGTTCTGCATTCCTCTGCCTACCTCTTCAGGAATTACAGGTGTGAAGTTACTTTTTTATGTTAGTACACAACATGTGGTGGTTAATGTGAAAACAATAGCAATACACACTGGCTGGTGGTGGCTATTGCTCCTGTAATGTCAGTTAGCTTTGTTACCAATTCATTCTGATAGATCTTTGTGAGTTTTGTCATTGAAATATTAGCTCACATTGTCTAGTTCCGTGCCGTCTAGTCTTGTTCCGTGTCCGCAATGTGACTGCTGAGCAAGAGGACCTGGGTTCAGTTTCCAGGTCGGGAAAAGTATGGTTCCATTATTTGAAACTGGAATACCCAGTAGCAGCATTGTCTTTATATTTATGACCTTTGTGTAATACCAGCCATCCCTATTACATGCCACCTATAAAATAGCAGGTGAAAAGTTCAAAAATGGAACTCAGAAAATGCCACCGTGACGCTAATTTCATGTCTTGCTAATGTGTAGGGTCCCATAGATACACAGTGGGCAGTTTTATAAAAGGTTCAACGGCAGTACCAGCTGTGGTATGAGTAAATTGTGGTTCTAGGAATATTTTTGTCAACTATTTCATTTATCGAACATCATATTAACTTCTCATAATTTGAAGTAAACATGCTTCATTACCAATAATAATGTATATATGTGCAGTGTTAATTGATCAAGATGGATGCAATAAGGATCTTGCTGGTTGAACAGTATGCAGTACTGTTGTATGTTGATGTTATACATGTCTTAACTGATTGGTTGTTTTATTTCTTGTCTTAACCTTCCCCATGTTTATAATAAGTTCTGTCAGTTCAGCAGTGACTGTAAATGTGAATGTTTCTCTATGAACATACCACAGTACATTGGAAATTGGGTATAGGTACAGGGTTACTGAAATATAGTCTTAGTGTCATAGTATTTCTAGACAGATTTTCTTAGTAAATTTTTTAAAGATCATGGATTTTAGTGACCCTAATGTGACTTCACCATAAAGAGCAGCCACTCAGGGGTCACGTTTGATTTGTTTTTGCCATTTACAATACACCCACATATTCACATTCAAATGCCATAGGTATATTCAACATTGGTACTTCAGAACACATTTTGTACATTAAAATGGAACTGTCCCCAGTTTGGAAAATGCTTTGCTATGGAGATGAAGGGGCTAAAAAAACTCCATAGGTGTCTCCATAGGTCCTACTTTCAAATCTCGTATCAGGTACTATTGGAGTTTTATTAACATTTTTAATCCTGGATCAAAACGCTCACAAACTGTTTATAGGGTTTAGGTCGTTGTAGGAACTAATGCAATGGTGAAAAATAAACAACATCCAGTGGAAGTGATATATTACTAGCCACCAATTAGTACAGAGACAAGTTAATCCTGCTCGAAAGGTAACGAAATCCGCTCCGTCGAAAAAGGGCGCCAAAAAGTATATGTCAAATTCGAATGACAGGTCAAGCGCGAATCGTTCCTTGATGTGGGGAATAATCCGCCACACTGTTCCATAGTGGAATGTCCATTAAATATAGGAACGTACTGCACTCTTCTGCCTACCCCTTAAAAGACTGTATGCATCATGTTATAGTTTTTGATGTGAACCATCTATAGCCGAGGTAACTCGATTTTGGAGTTGCGACCTTGTGCGCGGAGACGCGTCGCCACACTGTATAAGACACTATGCTCGGATGCATATTTATCGTTTATACTGTATTGTTTACTACGGTACAAACGACCTGTTTTTATTTTTGTATTTAATGAAAATAAATGTTCATTGTAAATAGTCATTTATTTCTAAAAAAATAATATTTTTTTGCTATGCCATATTTAGTTTCTATGATAATTTGTTCTTTTTTTGAATGCATTGACTTAGATAAAATAAATTCGATATTTCACATCTGCCAGGCGTCCTAGGCCGACGTATTTTTAATTAAGATTTAAGTAAGAATATATCTTGTTTTGAATAGGTTCAACAATAGAAAGTCAATAAATAATTTTGCAATCCATTTATTATCCTCGGCTAGAAGTGCAAGTTCCATATGAAAGTGGCATTTGACACCATGTTTGCAATTCTTTTTTACAGCCAAATAAATAGCAATACGATTTTATCAGATAACAAGCGATAATAAAACAATGTACACTATCTGTAATTTATTAGCCTAATGCAGAGCCGCGAGGCTTTGTTTATAGTTCGTCCGCATAGGGGACGAATGCAAGATTGCCGACGGCTCCAATGGATATTTTACTTCTCGCGGCGTTTGCGAGTGCCTGCAAAAAATATTTGAAAATGAAACATAAATAAGAATAAAGGAGAGTCTATGATCAAAATAACTGTAAATGGACATACAATAATTAAACATATAAGGAATCAAATTGCAAGCTTCAGTTACCTGTGAAATGGCACTGCTTGAAAGCTGGTCAATTTCCTGGGCCAGTTCAGCTGGTGACTTGGCTGTTCCGGTGTACAGACCCTGCGCTGCGAGAGATTCCACCAAAGGAACACCCTGCTCACCCTCAGATAGGACTTCAAGTTTCAGTTGGTTCTTGCCGGCCTTGATGGCATCCTCACTAAGATTTGGGTTCTTCAGAAGCTTTCCCACAGCTTTCACGGCCTGAGCAAACAGAGGTGTCACAGACATGATGCCATATATACATAAAATGCTTAGTGCAACAAACAATTTTGTTTATTTTAATTTTTAATAATAAAACTAATAATGTTTTTTTTATGAAAACAGTACATATTTTATAATTTGAAATGTTTCATAATTCAAAAGTAGTGTAACAAAATAGAATAGGAGTTTCTTGAATTGAATTGAAGATTTACAAATAAATCTAATCTTGTGAATTCTGTGAAATAAATAAAGAGTTTCGCTAGGCGAGCAGCGGCGAGCGACTCACGGCGGCGGCGGCGTCGCGGGGCACGGACAGGCACGCGCCGAACAGCCCGGCGTCCGAGTACGCCGCGCTGAAGCCGGCCGCGGCGCCCGGGCCCGCGCCCAGCGCGCGCGCCAGCGGCGAGTGCGCCGCGCCCCACTTGGTCGCCGGCCCGCCGCCCAGCGCTGAGCGGAAAGGTCGCCCTTGAGTATCGGCTGACGTTGGAGCATCGTTCACGACGGTTATCGGCCACATTATGAGAGTACCGTTAATATTTTTTGAATTTACATATGTCGTAATTTCGACTGAAGCAAAAGTTAATGTTGAAACATGCAAAACCGCGCGCTTAACGCGGGGGCCGGGAGGGGGGGGGGGACACGCACCGCGCGCGGCCGCCGCCAGCGCCAGCGCGGCGCCGGCGCGCGCGCCGTCCAGCGCCAGCGCCACGTGCGCCAGCTCGCCGCCCGTCTCCTTCCTGCCGGAGCGCGGCCGGTTAGCTACGAGTCTAGCAGAGAGCCGGGCGAGCTTTTTACTCTCAATCGAATTATTCTGTCAATGACTCACATTTTATTATAATCTTATTTTGAGGCGATTTAATTATTTCCTAATTTTATCAATAGAGAAATCATGTGTTCAGAGTGCGAAGAGCCGCGCTCTTGAGCGCAAATATTAAAGTGTAAATAAAATTCCAAAAAGCAATGCTCAGCGCCAACTACAGTTCCGGCAGAAATGAAAAAACAGGTTAAAGATAGCAATGAAACTCGTGCCTCAGCTCGCCGCCGTAGTAGGTGGAAGGTTCCTCGGGCGCGGGGTCGCCGGCAGACAGCTGCAGCGCCTGCGCCACGAGGCTCGCGCGCTCCTGCCACGGCCACGAGGGACGAGCTCTTCAATTCATGTTACGTCGTGAACATGTTCTAAAGTACGGCAAGAGACGTTGCTGTCCCTTGATAACTTTCGTTAAATGGACTATTTATGGATAACATTTGTACAAGGAAATATACTTCAGGCGACTTTCACATTCAGTGGAATCAGCATTATTAGTGATTTCCAGAAAAGTTTAGACTGGACCCAGTTGACATTTTTTATCGGCTATTATGTTCATATTGTAGATTTAAATCCTGACTATTAAAATGAGAAAAAATCCGAGACAATCCGCGGCGGGCGGGCGCACCTGGCCGGCGCCCACGACGCAGACGGCGCAGCGGGCCGGCGTGAGCGTGGCGGCGGCGAAGTGGCGCAGCGACTCCGCGTCGACGGCGGCCAGGCGCCGCGGCGCCGCGAACAGCGAGTGGCCGAGCCCGCGGCGGTAGGCGGCGCGGTGCAGCAGGTCCACGGCGCGCACCTGCGCGCACCGGCGTTACTGTGGCTCGCGCTCGCCGGCCACCCCTCGGGGGGACTGTACGTGGGCAGTCGATGACCAAACTACCACGTCGATACATTTTTAAAGGCAGAAATTAACACTAGATTCATGGACAGAGCCAATTTGACTCATTTAAAATGTCAGAGAAATAGATTTAAGCTACCTCTGTGCTAAATGTAAATACAACTGGGAGAACCTGCAAGTATAGTACACTCACTGCGCTCCTGGCTATGTTCTCCGAGATTATACACAGATATATATTACCTGAGGTGGAAGTGACGCCAAATCATACTTTAGCCGGGGAATGTTGTCGCTGAGCTCCCAGGGTCTGAACTCCTGATTGGACACGATGTGGTTCAGATACTCCAGCGCCTTCTGCAGATTGTCTTGGGTGGCCTGTAAATTTTATTTTGTTAATACAACTTACTATCAAATGTTAATAAAAATTTAATGTTAATTGTGTTTGGATCATTTCAATCAGTCACAATCTTTAGCTGCAGTGGCGGAGGTCTGAGACACCACAGTGCAATCAGTGTAGGTGCTGCCCCAGCCAGCTCGTTCAAGCTGCAGTGGCATCCAACAACTACTATAGTCCAGGACGGAACTTGTACAAACAAACAGAATATTCTTTTATTGAACTTGGATTGTGCACTGCAGCCACTAGACAGGTGATGTACTCTGTACAGTGAGGAGTCAACTTGGAGACTGATTCGTGTCCAAATGTAACTCTGTAATCTCAGATGTTTGTTGTAGTTTTAAAATATTAATCATTATACATCATGATAAGATAATATGAATTTCTGTACATGTTGCAAAGTGAATTGTGATCAATGAAATGGAATTTAAAATCGATCTCAATAAAATTTGTTTAAAAATGCTTGTCCTATACATGCCCTTTTTGTAATTATTTCCCTCTCCTTTTTTTGAATAAACTAGAGAATTCTGAAATATAATTTGACACAACTATTATATTTAATATGCATGTCTTCTAAATATACACTAATCAAAGAGATATCATTTAAACACTTAGAACTTACCTAGGCTGTAGGCTACTGTGGCCACCCCTTACATAAGAACCCTCCCACTGACAGAGCACTGTCTTATTCCAATTATGTCACATTAAAAGTATCCACAAATGTTTACTTAAAATATAGGGCTCAAGCTTTAAGAATGTAAAATGTAAATTTACAGCTCCCAAAGACAGAGGAAGATGTCAACTTGACGGAGTCAATGACAAAATAATCTAACAAGTGAGCTACACAGTGACGGCGTGAAATGTCGTGTAGGAGTTACCTCGAGTGTGTAATATACAAGTTCACGGTCTCCAGAGGCGGAGAATGTGGCGCCCAGTTGTGCCAGGTTGCGGGAGATCATGAACCCACTGGCATTCCTTGTACTGAGGCCTGCAGCAGAACGCAGGACGTGAGAGAGGCCCAGTTCCGTGCTTGGCTCATAGCGAGAACCAGCCCTGATTGAAAACAGAAAAATTGTATTTAGTGACTTATACAATGATATAGTTTTTAAGTAGCACAGAATTATTATCCGGCCGACTATGTGTGGGCTTGCTGTAACAGATCCCTCATTGCACATGTTTATGAACAGCTCATACTTTGCACATTACATTACTAAAAGGAGCATGTTAGCGTTGTAATTGTGTTCATTATCATTATCCTGCAGAGGTCCACTGCTGAACATAGGACCTATCTCCTAATCGACGTCACGCCGCCAAGTAGTGAGCCTTCCGAATCCAGCAGTAGCGCGCTGTTTTCTGCAGGCCGTCAGACCACCTGCGCAGGAGGACGACCTACGTTCCTTTTACCAAGCTGAGGCCGCCACTCGACGATTTTTCTTCCCTATCGGTTATAGGACGTTCGAGCGATATGGCCTGCTATTGTCACTACAGCTTGCTAATCGAGTGCTATTGAGGTTATTGAAATTATTAAGCGTTAATGAAATATAACTTACTTGAACGCCACAGTAACCCTTGTGACAGGAGAGCCGTTATCAAGGGCTGCGACGAATGTCTTATTAGGCAATACACTGCATTGGACTCGGGCGTCCTTTTGGAACGCAGGCGCTACTTGCGCGTATCCCCTTATCTATGAACAATAAATTTAAAGAACACTAGCAAATGTGTCTTTAGTTACTGATTTTCTTTTACTAAATAATATGCTTTTACATAACAGGTTTTGACATAAGTATAAAACCGTCCAAAATAGAGTGGATACAATGATATGAATTTTTACCGTTACATGACGAATAAAAGGAGCAGAGAGGGCTTTCGAAGACATATTAAAGGATTAGAATAAAATATCCTACGCAGCCACTGCTAAAATATAAAATTTGTCGTCCCACTAGCTACCCCTCAACTGAGTAGACAGTTTTTACTTATCAAATTTTTGCTCGTAAGGAACAAGACGAAAGTAATCGTTTATACAGCACAAGCAACGTATGATTATTGAAAATGTGAAAGATAAAAAATAAGATGGATACAAATAATTTTATGTTTTTATATATTACATATCATAGAATAGGCTATTTATTGTTTTTTGTATTTTTTAAAAGACAACAATAGTTTTAAATTATATTTATTTGGACTTTATTTGATTATTAACATTTAAAAAGATTCCTGTCAATGACATATATGTCACTTAAAATGTGAATTTTATGCCGTTGAGTATTTAGTGTACGCGCCAACTCGTTTTTTATGGTCAGCAAAAGTCTATTTGTAATTAAATGATCTTAGAGTGTATTAGTGAATGATTTAGTTATCAAATTTTTAACATAGCGTATGTAATCTTGATGCCACATTCACATTTTTATACTATGAATGGTTTGTATACAAAGTCGTCAAACATTGGCATTGTCGGTGTAGAGTTCTGTAATTGATATTCGTATTTAAGTACTGATTTTGTTTTAGGCGAGCGATGTTTACTTTGTTCACTGATGGAAGATCTTTTACAGCTGCTAATGTGCCAAGCTATTGTCGGAAAACTATACTGAAGTCTAAGGAAAACATTTATAAATCAAGGTGCAACAAGTCACTGAGGAAGAAATTAAAAAAAATAAACTTCGTAGAGATGGCCAAGAAGATCAAGATATAATAAATGTTTCACAAACCTTAATCACCTCTTTGAGAATTAAGTCTTCTAATAATCAACAAATTACACATATAGGGGTAGAAACTGGAGAAGACAGACCATACTATTATTTAACTAAAATGGTAAGACTGAATAAAACAGTAGTTGATCTAGTGTCTGAGGCAACTGACATACAGAATCACAAAGATCAAACTGGTAATGGAATAATTTCTCTTACTCCTACTAAGGAACAGGAAAAACAACAAACAGATGCTTTTAAATTATTAATGGAGTCACGAAATAAAAGTATTGGTACAAATTCACCTGGTAAAGATAGGTGTCAAGATGAGTGTCAGGTACAAACAAACAAAGAAAAACAAGAACTGAAGGCTAAAAGACTTTTAACACTTAACAAAATGGCACAGGCAAAGGGCTCTTTGAAAGCATTGGAAATTGAAGAATACCGTGAAGAATACATAAAGAGGAAAATGGAAGATCGGGCTACGAGATTGAAGGACATGATTGTAGATGTTAAGAAAAAAAATGGAAAAAAAATTAAGACTAAGCCTTCAGCAAATTTAGAACCAGTAACCACAATCAACCAAGATGATAATCCTAGAGAAGTGACATTGACAAATGAGTCAATCAAATTAAAATCAAATGACCTATTTCAAAATTTAAAACAGAGTCCTCCAAAAAACATAAAAAGTATATCTAAAGAAGATGAAGAATTTTTAAAAAAACTATCACCGTCCATAAGAAAAAAAGAAAACATGCTTTGCTATTTTCAGAAAGTCAATAAGGATTTGAGAGATTCTGAAACATCACAAAATGATATTGACACTGAATTTCAAGACACTAATAATTTTATTATTAAGGTGAAATTAACATCTAAATCTAAAGCAACAAAAAAGAAAAACAATTCAAATCTTGTTAAAAAATTGCCTGTAGGAAATGAAAGGAATAAACACAGTGAGCATCAATGTAGTAGTTTAGTTACAAACAGTAGCAGTCAAGCATCAAGTCAAGATGTGGTAAGTAATAATGATGAT
This sequence comes from Mysoria ambigua, assembly GCA_018245875.1. NCBI lineage: Eukaryota > Metazoa > Arthropoda > Insecta > Lepidoptera > Hesperiidae > Mysoria > Mysoria ambigua. The sequence goes on along the minus strand of DWEI01001162.1, from coordinate 8,914 downwards.
AGTTTAATGCAATTTACTGATGATAGCAGACCGAAGCGTAATTCTAAGAGACCAGTGAAATATACAGAAGACTTTCAGTTTAGCAGTTCTGATGAAGACCTACACATTTTTACTCCTAAGAAGAAAAGGAAAGGAAAATCTGACGCTCACAGAATTTTAAAAGATAATAAGGACGATTATTCTGGATCAGCTAAGTATAAGCAGTCTGAAACTAATAGAAGAGATGTAGCAATTCGACAGACTAAGGAAAAGGTTATCAAGATAAATGGCAAAATAAAGAAAGATGCTAAATCTATCCCAACTAAAACCAAATTGAAACAAAGTACAGCATTGTTAAAGGCGGAAAAACTGGCTCCAATATTTGTTACAAAAACACGACTTGATAGGGGCTCATTTGAAGCTAAACAGAAGTTTTTACATAGTGGTGCACCAAGCCAATGGAGGAAAAACGCTATTCAGCAATCAAATGTACTGACTACTCCTGATGAATTTCAAGTGGTTGTGCACATACACAATTTGCCCTTCATAAACAGTGCAAAAGTTATTGACACTTTTGGTTTACTTGATATGAATTATACTGAGGATATTGCTGTAAAACATGAAGATAATTTGTTTAAGAATTTATTGGACTTAACTATATCAGAGGAACCATGTTTGCCCCAATTCAATAATAATGTTGATCTCATTTTAAAGGACATCAAAACATCTTACCCAAAATTTCCTGTATATCGTACATATCATCTTCTAAAAGAAAGAAGTAAAGGTGAATTCAAAGATTGCATTTATCCAGATCTAGACAACAGTGTAGAAATATTCAATAGTATGGTTGAAATTAATAACACAAATCCTGATAAATTAAATTGGCTAGATAAATATAAGCCAGCAGTAAAGAGACAAGTAATAGGTAATTTTGAGAGTATTGCAGAACTAAAAAGCTGGTTAGTGGTGTGGACTGAAACAAATGCAAAATCAAAAATGAACAAAAGTGATGGTTCTGATTTATCAGATTTTTATCAGTCAGATGCAGATAGTAGGGAAACAATAAAAAAGTCCAATAATCTGTTAATCATAGCGGGGGCAGTGGGTAGTGGCAAGACATTAAGTGTGTACGCTGTTGCTGCAGAACTAGCAATAAAGGTACTAGAAGTGAACGCAAGCACAAAACGAACAGGCAAAATAATGCTACAAGATTTACAAGAGGCCACTCAGTCACATAAGGTGGACAGGGGCAAATATAGTGCCGAATTACAAAAATCACATGAGACAAATTCTTGTAATGAGAATTCAAATACGTTTAAAAAAAGAGGTAGAAAGAAGAAATGTAATAAAAATTGTGACAATACATCAGTAACAACCAGCAACGTATTGAGTGGATTAAGTGTCAATCAAGATAATCGAACTGGCATGTCGCTGATTTTAATTGATGATGCAGATATAGTGTTTGATCAAGATGATGGATTTTGTTCTGCTATTTCACAGTTAATCTATAGCTCCAAGAGACCGGTCATTCTAGTTACATCTTCTCTAACTTGTCCACATTTGCAAAAGTTTTTACATCAGGCAAAGATTATCGAGATGCGACCACTTTTACCAAGAATGCTCGGTACTTGGCTCGATATCATGTGTTTAGTCGACACTAACATGTGTAGTCCGGGGTTGGGCGCTAAAACATTAGACTTATTCAATGGCGACATTAGGAAGACAATTAACTACTTACAGTTTTACATTACCTCTCATAAATATTTATGTGACACGGTAGGCTTGCAAACATATCAGGGTGAGGAGCTTTTCAAAATGAATGCAGATGATGAAAATTCGTGTATATCTTGGTTAGAGACAGAAGGAGGAGGGTGTGAAAAAATTAGCACCGAGTCAAACTCTGATAACATTATATGCAAGTATTATATGAAGAAGCAGCTGCAATTATTGCAGTCATTAAATTCCTTGAACACCTTCAGTATTTGGTGGAATTTGCCAGCAATTTTTAAGTATTCCACAGATAAAAAGAATAAAAAGCCCATTGGAAAACTGAATGAAAATACTAAATGTAGTGATACAATAGAATTGAATGTGATTGCTGGTGTGCTAAATACTATGTCAGTTACAGACTTATTGGAAAGGTCAGACTGTCGTGGAGGAATTGATACAACTTTACGCCCTTGGCACTGCTGTGAATATGCAAGTGTTAATGACGACGAGGACCTCGCTGGTTACAATAGGAGCGATGAGTGCTTGCATAATATAGTGTCTGAACTTACGACGAAAGCTGTTTCCCAAGCCCAGAGGGTTTTAGAGCATGACAATGAGACTGAAATTAATTATCCCAGTATGTCATTACACAGGTGAGTACTGTACCAACATGCATTTCTTCTCTAATCCCTGAAGAGGTAGGCATAGAAGTGGACACTCCCATTTTTCATTAGTTCTGATTTAGTGTCATATACTGGGCATAATCTAGATTGTGAGCTTTTATTACAATACCTAAGTTAGATAAATCTATTGTTGCACAATTTGAGCTTTGAACCTATAACTTCTCATTCGACAGCTGCACTTGAAACTAGCACAACCAATGAGGCAGTCATATTTCAGGCAATCAGAAATAATTAGCTCACTTTTTTTGCCATACATGCCAGGCCCATGTGCGGCCAATAGCACCCCTGAGGGGGCCCCAATGTACACAAGCGATCATAAGGGTGTATGATAGTCTGAGGTTTCCGATTTACTTTAACTTATGAAGGTCGCCGTGCGCGCGGCAGCTCGATCGCCGCCTCCACATATGTACGTTTGAATGGCCGACCGTGGTAGTACAGCGCGGCCGCTGCCCGCAGGGAGCGCGCGCGGCGCGCGGCGCGCCTGCGGGCGCTGGCGGGCGGCGTGCGCGCGAGCGGCGCGCTGGCGCGGCGCGCGCTGGCGCTGGACTACTGCGCGCTGTGCCGCGCCATCTGCAGGACGGAGGCGGCCAGGGCCGCGCCCGGGGCCCGGCGGAGCAGCCGCCACTGTCACTATCTGCGCTCCCTAAACGTGATGTGCACTAATGACTACTTTGATAGTCTCGGTGAGGCGTTCACTTGATGTTCAAAGTTATAATAAAATTAAATAAATAAATAAAATAATTAATGAGAGATAGATTAATCTAAATTAAGTCTAAGAATTTTATGAACCGTCGCTCTTTTGTTATTATAAGTGTAATTTAAAGGACTCCGACGGCGGTAGAGGTCCTATTTAAAAATGTTCGCCCCTGCACTAAAATTTCTTTTTTCAATGTCTAAAGGAAAGTAAATATTGCAGTATTTCGCTAGTGCGCGTGCGGCGATTGCACTGCAAATTTGGATTGGTGTTCATACTAAGAATTCAATCAAACGATTAGTCCATCAACTGAGTTACTACGGCTGTATGAAACGACGCGTCCGCTCTGTGGCGTGCTCGACTCTACTGTGCACTAGTTGGTCGACAGATCTGGTCAGCAATACAAATTCTATGTTTATAATCGTTTAATGATGTGACCAACGACAAATTTGCGTGCAATGTAAATATTTCATTTGTATGTGCTGTTGAACAGACTGAAGGGGCGTTCAGTTTTCAAATAGACGATCAATACTATGGATACTTGTTATTTATTCGTTGAAGCGTACTTGAATGCGCGCACGTACACGCTAGTGAGCTGGTAATGACGTATTTTTGTTGACCAACTCGGCGCATACATTTGTTTTATTGTTAATCGATGTACATTCAATAAAGTGAACATTTCTTTTCCGTTTATTTTATGATGATCATTATTTTACATGTGAGTATGTTTAGACCCCCCGAAACGTCTGAGCGCAGTTTCATTTCGGACTTGCCGACGCAGCCGGCGACAAGTCGCGCGTCGAGCAGAACCAGTGGTTGTTTATGTGTGCGTGTTATGTCAATGTGTGCGTTGGGTTTCGTAATCGAATCTTCGTGATAAGTTTGTTCATCCAGCCACGTACAGTAAACGTAATGGCTACTATTGCAATACAGCGAAGTCGACTGGCGATAAAAATCGAAACCGAAAGTTAAAAACGCCAATGTATGCGGATGTGATGATGGTATGACAATGACGCAGGAGGCGCACGAGGCGAATGTCGAGGGTGGCAGGGCCGAGGGGGGGGGGGAGGGGGGCCGAGCGGGGCCGGCGCTCGCCTATCTTGACCGAACAGGCCACGTAATGGCGGCGGCGGGAGGAGGCGCGGCGGGTCTGTAAGGATAGGGATATTTGGCACTCCGTGCTCTCTGCCTACCCCGTAAGCGACCTGGCTTGAAGGTATATATATGTACGTGTGAAACAATAATATTTACGTGCCCCTTATGGCACCTCCAATAAGTCGTTAAGTATTTATGACTAGAAGGTCGATAAAATTTTCAATCACAGCACTAAAAATTAGATCAGAAACGGCAGGCATTCACGCATGTGCTTACATCTTTGTACGATATTCTTGTACGCAGGGTGAAGTAATGAAACTTTGTTACTTTTCTCGTCTTTTTGTATATAACACTTTGTTATAATTAAAATTAATGTATTTTAATAGCCAGATAATGGAAGTCGTACATACGTGTAAAATGTATAATTCAGTCGGTTTATTTTATATGAGAAAAAAAATATGTTAAAGGTAAGCTACGCATCGGTCGGGGACGATCCGTCATAATTATTCTTGAAAAATATTGTTTTAACGAAGCTGTCACGAAGCTTGTGATACATAACTTGGAACTAAGTATTTAACAACATTACGTGAGGAATGGGGTATTTGACTAACATAGGATGATTGTTTTAATTATTCTTTATCACAATATAAGAACACTATTAATATTTTTTGAATATATGTCGGTTTTCAATTAAAACAAGAGCGAATGTTTAAATAGCCGAAATCCCGCCATTTACAACACGGTACTACAATGGCGTCGATCATATCGTAAGAGTGACGTCACAAGCGCGTAAATAACGACACGGCTGTGCAGCTCTGCTGGGATGTCGCGTTTTATTTATAAAATTATTGACAAATGGTGTGCGGTGCTACAATGTACAGGCACGTGCCATGAACAGTATACACCGGCAGATTCTCAAATATGTCCACTCTGATAATGTCAAAAACAAATAGCCACTTAACAATTCACACTCTGTAACTCAATCCGAGTTCAATCAACTTCAACAATTAAGTCTGTTTACAGATCTACATTACTATACACTTTATCGTTGCCTTAAATTTACGTGTAATTGGTTTTTTACTTATCCATAATAAATATTTAGTAATTTCGATATAATGTGCTTATTTTTCCTCTTTCACAAAATTAATAAATAAACGATTCAATTTAAATGTTAAAAAAACAAATTAGTTTATGAATAAAAAAATAAAATAGTTTTAATAATAAACCTTAATGTTAAAGTTTTCATGTAAATTTTTTTCTTTTGTCAATATCTCGAAAGTACAATTTTTCCACATAACAGATTTCGGTTTGACAACAGATAATTCATAATGGATACACATTTTTGCATGTGATCGTGTATACGGATATCTGAAATCAATCTGTGTCCATATTTTTGCAAAAATGTATGCATTATTATGAGAAACTCTGGTGGTTACAGAGTATGAATTGTTAAGTGGCCATTTGTTTTTGAAATTTTCCGAGTGGACATTTATTTGAAAATCTACCGGTGCATACTTTCCATTGCACGGTACTGTACAAATAACTGTATTAAAAATCCTCAAAAACAATTTACCTCTGTTACAATGGAACCAAAAAGACAAAAATAGTGGTTACAGTTGACTCGTAACAGAACATAGAACATACATAGTGCCTCATTCGAATATGTATGTGTGAAGATCACTTTGGTATAAGTAATCGTAATAAAATAATTGAAATAAATTGCAGACCTGTAAAACTATGAAAATTTATCTTCATTTATAGGCATGTTGTATCAACATGAGCTAAAATCATATTTTACAAATACGTTTCTGAATAGTCATTAAAATGATTGGTGAGACTTTTATTAATTTTTTGGAGATATTAATTATATTATATTTACTTTTATTTTACCTTATTGATTTCACGTTTTTGTGTTCTGCGTTTAGGAAATTTGCAATGTTTTTGAAGAAAAGTGCACTCATAAATACGTCTATTTTAGGAAAGTTACTATTAACGGCTTTCGTAAAAGTTTTAATCAAATTCAGATTAAAAATAAATCACAAAACGTTTTGATATCAAATTTATGTTTATTAGGAAATTATTTTAAAAATGGCATAATAACATATGATAACGTCGAAAAACGTACAAGATCTGAAGTGTTTACTTGCGCTTGACGTCATCAATATAACAACCAATTACAGCTGTTGCTATAGGTTTAATAAAAAAATATATTTTCTTTTTTTTCACAAAGAAATTAACTTTCTCATAATTTTATAGAAATACGCGTTTTAGCACTATTACTTTGACAGGATGATCACAATTCGTGGCATATTTTTATCTTTGTCAAATAGCCTATTGCTGTACGTTCTCCCGCGCATGAGGCTGTGGCGAGCGACAGGCGTCGCACGCCTCCGGAATTAGACACAAAACGCAGGTCATTAAAGGTCGGATAAAAATATATAGTGTGAGGTAGCCGACCGCTTATCGACATGTTTATAAATACATTAGCACAATAGTAAGCGTTTGAGGCGTTTGTTTTTAATTTGTCTTAACTTCCCGGAGTCATGCGTGTTTGCTTTGATTCGGTAACATTGCAACAAATCGAGTTGAGTCCTGTGACGCCGCTCTGTGGGGCGCGCACGATCCGACACACATATTGATTGCATGTAACACTTTGTAAGCGGGCCATAATCACAGCTTCATTTAGTGTGCGACTACGTAGTGACCGAAGAGACAACCGTCCAGTCCACCGAACACCGACCAGCCACTCCTTCTGATGGAGCTCTACGCCCTGGAGTATGTTTTGGAGATTCGTTCTTGTGCTTAACTGCACTAAACGCCGTCTATTGTCATGTTGAATCCATTTCTCATCACAAGTGATGTTTCGATTCAGAAATGGATCAAATTTGTAGCTGCAGAGAAACATCAAGCAAGCTCCCAAACACCTTTGTTTTCGTTTAGTTCACGAGGAACCCACTTATCTAACTTTTTCGCTTTCTCGATTTGCAATAAATAAGTTAATATTGTTTGTTTGCTTACACCGAACTTTAATGATAATTCATGATAACTTTGAGATAGACCAGACTCGACGAGGACGTTCAGTTGGTACGCGATTATTCCCCTCCGATTCTGTGCGACCGCGGGGACCATTTGTGAGGCCAACGTCACCGCTTCCAAGTTTGGCACAGCATGGTGACATGTTCGCGGCGTACTTACACGCCAACCGACTACCCGCGTCTGCTGCTTGTGGCCGGCGATGCCGTCGTTTCACGTGACGACTTGTGCCGCATCCCTGGACGAATTCCCGACCGGTCTATTAAAAAAAACAGTTTTCAAATAAGTTTTAGACCTTAGGATAATTTCACCGACAATATGTGTAGGTTCTTAAGAAAAAAAACAGCCTAGGGAAATAATAAGTACCGTTGATTCATTGTTGATGGCCTACTATATAAAACTGAATCGAAAAGCGGTTATTAATTAATTGTAATCGATTAAATTAACTTGCGGTATGTATAAATAGCATCGAGTTGTTTGCACCACATCCGTCGATAACGATTCTGACGAGTTGTTTCTGGATTTGAAGTAATGTTTCTGGAATGATTGCGTCGTCTAGTCAATATTTGTTAGACGCCGATGTACTGCGGTCGCCGCGGGCGTCCTATCCGGGTCGCGTCGCACGCGCGCGGCCGCCCGACGGCGTATCTCCGTGTAAATCGCACCAGTGGTGATACATGCTATGTCAATCATTTCGCCTATAATTGTAATTTTATGAACGTTATCCGTGTGCCAGGTAATTTACAATTTCCTCTATTCTTACGAGATTCAATTATAACTAGCGAGAAAAACTTACATGCAAGAAAAAATTAGTCGGTTTTCTGTGACTACACATCACAGACTACATCACAATGAACATCTCGGAACATCTCCACACACGGCCCTCCCATTCCAAACTAGTCATCAGGAGAGCTTGTGTGATGATAACTAGAAGTCTGCTTAACTACATATAAATGTATATACATCGTATATAGTTGTACACCCAGACACCGGTCAAATAAATGCGCTCATCACACAAATTTTTAATTTCTGTGGAAGTGGAGTGAACGAGCCGGGCTCCGCCATGGCTGCGACCCAACGCCTCACGCCACCCACTCGGGAGACAGGAGCTGCTCCTCGGCACGCGCTCGGACAGTTGCCCCAGCACCTGTCGGACACTCGTACCTAAGCCAGCCGCGTGCCACTGCACGACACGTGTATGTAAACACGCCGAATGGGTGCAGTCGGAGCAGATCAGCGAGGGCCGCTCCGTGGGCCGGCCGTAACCAGTGCCGATCTAGAACAGCGCTGACGTTATCGGCGGCAGGACGCATCGATTGACACAGACAATTGGACCTTAGAAAGACCTATTGTAGATTGTTTGTGACCCCACTTGTTTTGGAGACCCTTAAAAGTGTATAAAGACGTAATATTACTTTAGGGTTCAATTCTTGGCTATTAAATACGCAAATAAATCCGATACATTAAAGATTACGGTCTTTCTCTGAATTTCAAAATGTTGCTAATTGCCCTTTATTTCATTTGATGTACCTACACTAAATTAAATTAAATGCCTCGTTGGTCGTGTTGGTTGCATGCGCGACTGCCGATCGGGAGGTCCCGGGTCGAACACTACAAAATTTTCTAATTTAGATTTTCTAGTGGTGGTTCGGAGTCTGGATATGTGCCCGACGCATGGCAATAGGCTCACCACCTATTACATAGTGGGACGTAAACGTAA
>DWEI01001161.1:0-17673 GCA_018245875.1 Mysoria ambigua | reverse complement strand
GTTGAACAAAAAAAAATATTCATTTTTTAACAATTCAATAATAGGAACATGAAAGGGAACTAAATATAACAATAGTTATGAATACATTTTCATTGCCACGGATATAAGAACAACTGCAAAATTGATTTAATTGCATTTCGAATTGTGTTTAAGTTTTTTTACCGCTAATTGACTCAAAATCCGCCTCATCTATACCCACGCAGTTTTTTTTAAATAAAATGGTCGTAACTTTTGCGCGAGTACGTAAAGCCGCACAGTTTGCGGAACTCCTGAGACACAAGCCGTTACCCCACTTGCAGCTGCAAAGACACTACGGAGCGGATAATAGTTATATCGATAGCAGTAAGTTTGCTTACACGAACATTGTTAAATGTAACACCTTCGTGCACGTTGGATGTACGGAAACATACCAACGTTGGAATACATTACGGTAATATTATTAATACTGTTATAACATTACGCCAAGTTCCTTACTGGATGTGCAACGGCACACAAATTAGAACAATGGTTTCAGCTGCACTCTGCCCTGTCGTGAATGAGTGGTGTTGTGAACGACGACGCGTTAAAACTTAGTTACGGTTACTTGATGTCGATCCATGTGTATATGGAACCTTTTACTGCTAACTCTTTGCAACCATCGCGCTTACAAAAAATTTAATAAATTTGTTTTTATTCAAATACCAATTACTTTTAGATTACCAGAGGACGACCAAACGGATGACAGAATTCTCGTGAAAGAAACATTCCTTTTGATGAAGGGAACAAGCTTGACCCTCGGTGAACTGTTCTCCATACTGAGCTTCTAATAAATTTATACACCACGAAAAATAAGTTATCATCATGAACCCTTTTACATTTGTATTTCGACGCGGGCCTGTATTCAGAATGATGATATAACAAACTTAGCTTAGCCAGAAGGGTAGACTATACTTTCACCTTTCTCGCCGCCTTCGCGCCTTTCTCATTCTGATAAAAGATCCATTTATAATGGATAAACTATTTACCTTTGTATTATTCATTGAGTGGACGTAAATCGTAGTCTATCGCAACATATGCATTTTATAATTTAATATCGCCACCTCCATTCTACCGTTGGACATTAACAAGTACTGCAGGTTACCAATCATACCACGTAGACATTCCTCGGAGCAGGACGAAGCTGTGCCTTAATTATTTCTGCTGCAGACTGGCAAAGAACGAAACACCCGCCGGAGAGACACCTGCCGGTTGTAGTCACGAGAGCCCATAGCTCTAGGAAGAAACTGTTTATGAAGAATGAATTATACGAGGAATTGGACAGAAAGTGGCATTATAGTATGCCCGTAGATCAATCCTGCGACTGCCGCCGCGCTGTGGCGTTAAGCGGAGGATAAAATGACGTTCGCGAATTTATCGCACGACTCCCGCCTACGATTTATGCGGCACACTTCCGCTGCCGGAATGACCTTGCCTTCGACATGCTCGACGGCTTATGGATAATGTACATGCGTACCATCTGTCTGGTTGTATTTCCGTGATAAATGCTGTTTCTCTTACATTTGCTACCACGACTGATCAATATAAAATGTCTAGAAGGCTTGTTAAAGTCCAAACATGTTTTTTGTCTACTCTATCATATTTTTGCTGATCAAAATATCCATCCTGCTGATCTTATAACAACAAATGATAGAACAATAAATTGTTTTGAAAGCATTGAACGAAATTGAAAAGTGTCCTTAATTCTAATTGTGAAGCGCGTCTCGGTAAAAAAAGCATTTTTAAATGAGGAAACCTTTACCTTGAGGAAATTTTAGAATTAGTACAATATTCTCTGAGTCGGTGCAAGTCAGCCAACCTAAACTTGGCCACCACTTCACCAGCAGTTGGCAATTAAACTTGATTGACAGTTGGCAATTAAACATGTCTTCTATATATGAGAGCCCCAAAACAGCCGCGACTAGGCACAATCGACGTCAAATATACATATAGATATATAGGAGTATAGTAGCGTTAGTTATACTAAGTTTACGTCAATAAGAGTGTACGAGTAAGTTGGGTAATTATCGTGCCGGCAGTGGACTTCTAGTTACATTAGTCCAACTAGTGTACGAATGCACTTTGTATGTCTTACTGGCAATTTGTATTTGGGAGCCAAAGTTGTTGCCTCCAGTAAACACGTGGACGTGAACTTCAGGCGAACTGGATCTACTGCTATCACAGCTAGCTTCGATGTACTATAGTTATTTTATACGGTATATATTACGTACGGTATATATTATTTTCGTTATGTAGTCGAACCAGGTGCCTGATGGTGAAGGCAGAACCTACCGGGTGCCAAATATCTGTATCCATACTTAGCAGATGTACTTCTTCTAAAATTATAATTGTTAAGCAATCACAAACAATGACGACCGCACTGAGTGTCTTGTTAATTCTTCTCAGTCGTGGGCACGGTACGAACTACCGTAAACTTATCTGTAATGACGTTTATATGTAATCCGATGTAAATAAATGATTTTCACTTTGACTTTGACTACGGTCCTCATTCTCTACATGCCTGCACGCCGGTTTCAGTAACTCCTTACTCTCTATCCTTCATCCGATATTATTTCCACTCAGTTTACACCAATTACTGACAAATAACCAATTGTTGAAACTGGTCGATCACACGGCATGGGAACTATTACCAAATAACACACATGCCTACTAAAAAAAGGTCTAAAAGGTCCAAAAGGTCTCAAACATACACATATAACGTTAATAGACTTTTTGTCTAAGTCACAGAAAATTTATGCAGTTCACGTGGGGTTGCGCATAAATTTTGGACGCGAGAGGAATGTTTCATTAACTTAATTTTTACCATTCGAACTAATTAATACCTTTATTATTTGGGCATTTTCTTTATTAGAATTCAAAAATCACCGAGATCAAACTAAAAGACCCCAATGGGAGTAAGAACTAGACTGGACTTTTAAATGAATTATAGGCAGCTGCCTTTTTAAAATTCTGACCCACCTGTCAGCGGAACGAAGTATATTTCTGCTTTCCCCTCCTCAAAGCCTCCAAGTTTGTTTGGAGTTAATTGAATTTACATTTTATTTGTAAAATTAATTATATTCTACATTTAGGTAACTTGTTTGGAATAAATTTGAGTCAATAAAGAAATCAGCGTTATATGTCTTAATAATAAACGACGCTTTAATAATAAACCGCTGGGGTAGCGCATAACATACAGTTCAGACAAATCCCACAGTTTAACGTTCTACTATGAATAATTTACGAACCGTTTGGAGGGTCACTAAGCTGGGCCGGAGTCGCTCCGTTCACCGAATTCAGTTCCCGGCAGAGCCGAGATAAAGTTCACATGCGTTCTTATTCTGGACGGCCTATAGATTGTATTTTTTATTTATTCTATTATATATTTATTATGTCGCATCTACTGTTGATTATACAACGGTGGCATATAAAATAATATTATGAGTAAGTGGTACTGCATCTAATGTTAAATACGAATAGAAAAGTTACCTCGACCCTTGGTGTCATGTTTGGTAACTTTGCAAATGTACACTGGTTAAGAGCTGCAACAGATATCGGGGAAATTGTCATTGTTGATGTTATGTCAAGGTCGTTGTCTGCCCATGCTTGCGATTAGAGCACATCATGTGGGCTCTAAGGCGTGCAGGTGCCCGCATGAGACGGCGATGCCTTGAACTCCTCATTCAAAGAGCAGAACCGTGTCCACCATCAGGCGTCATGTATGGGCGGAGGTGACGCTGATGTTATGGTGAACGTCGGGCAGGATATCTCTCCAACGCTATTAGTCTGACATACCTTATACTGAAGCAGTGGATATTAGAAAATTTAAATACTGTATCTATATTTGTAATGGTCAATACTCCCTTAATAGCTACGTGAAAATGGCGAAGATCAAAGATGATAATGTTAATTTGCTTAAGTTAACGGGTTCTTTCCGTAGGCCAGCACGTTAGAGCTTTGGGAGTATTGTCATACATTTACAGCTGAAAAATATCACCACGCATGCAAGCATCACAAAGATGAATTCGCATTCAAAAACACTGAAAATGAAGAAAATATTTTTTGTAAAGCATGTGTATTTTTTTATAAAATTATATCACAATAACGTAACAAATCTGAACACGCAGTTTCTTTTATCAAGCCAACGTGTGTTTTTTTTTTCTTTTTTGCTGTCGCCAACGGGCTCGTTAAAAATAAATTAACGGGTGGCAAATTTCCATAAAACACAGGCTTAGATCTGTCACGAGCGGTGGATATGTTAATATGTGTTACACGAGATAAACCTGCGCGAAACGTTGGGATTTGGTTGTAGGGAGAGTTAAGGAGGGAAAAAATTAAAATATACTTTAAATCTTTATGTCACCGTAGCAAAGGGGTCTCAGAAATAAATAGATAACGTGGAAACAAAGACACACATAGGCGAGGTTCTGCTGCGATGTGGGCACTAAGTCAACTGCAATACGGTCGATAGCAATAATACTGATCTGTATCATATTTTGTTCAAGGACATTACCACTTTTTTCATTTATTCATTGGAATTGAATTGAAAAGTAAATATTCAAATCCGTTTCAATATATCCTCTGATAACAGACTACAAAAATAATATATTTATTAGATTTTTGCGGCCACAATTGCAATATAGGCAAATTTTAATAAACGTAGTATCACCAGTCCCTTTAAAGCTATCCTGTTTAAAGTAAATGAAAATTTTTAAAATCGTTACTTTTATTACCAAATTTTAAAGCATTTCGTAAAACTTTGATATTGACCAATCTAAAATTCCTAATAATTTAAATGTCCAAACCAAAACAGAAGAATTTGAATCAACGGAACGATTTAAGATTCTTAATATAATAAAGCTTTAGAGCTAAGGAAATTAATGAACCGACTCCAGGCTTTCGGCGATTTTTCCGTAACACCTGAACATGGCTCCGTCGCGACAAATCGAATGTCGTCGATAAAGAAATCCTTAAAGTCTTCAGTGAGGAACGTAAAACTTGTAGGCTGTACCTAAGTGCATAAATAAGCGCGCTCCAATGACTAACGACACCAGTAAAATAGGACAACGCGCGTCTGGGCTGCTATTGCCCGCCGGGAAACTACAGCGCATAAGACTTATTATCATAAAGTTATATGCTTCGCTACAATTTCACTTCGTTCATATATCCGTGAACTGATTTTCTCAAAAAATAATGAAGCTTTCAAATGAACGACCGTGAGCCTCGAAGAAGATTAGTGGACGCCATTTTGAATATACCTCTCAGTACATTGTTGGTGTGTGGTAATACGATCCTACACATGCGATGGCAGAAGAGAACCTTATTCTCTGAGTATTGTCTGAAGCAATTTTAGTTGACCTATACAGAATAATTCAAAAAAGCAACAAACATATTGCATTATTCCAATTATATATTAAATATGCAGGTTTACATTTTTGTTCCGACGAATAAGCCGCGAGACAAGATACCATGATCAAATAGGTAATACATTTTAGAAACAAAAATGAAATTGCCTATGTTTTAGGGTACGGATGGGGTGAACGAAGCCATACTTTACCTTTAAGGACGCATTAATAAAACCCCATTCGGACTCACGGCTCGTTTCTTTTACGCGCGCCCCGGGTCTTACGCGTTACTATAAAACGTAAGGTGCCTTGTAAAATACAGCGGATACACCTAATATCATTAGTGTTTCAGTTTCTTTACTTTATATTGCAATTTTGATAAATGATTCTTGATTATGAGTGCTTTGAAACAAATAATATTTTCACATCTATTTTTACATTTGCTTTTGGGCATGACTTTCAATAGCAAGAGGTCTAAGAAGTTCCAAGGCCCATCCTAACATCCCAGACTAACCCGACCACATTGTATGACCACTGACCATGTATTATGCAAACAGAGAACGCTCAGAAGACCAGCAAATACCCCAACCGCTGACTGCAAGGTGAGCATTGCCCGAAGCTTTTCTGTGCGATCCATAATGCGCACGCTGAGCGTGGGGCTCACGGCCGAGACTCCTCGGGAAAGACCTACGTCTGGCAATGTACTGGGGAGGGCTTACGACGATTGTTCTCATCTATGACGTTAATTCATTTTATAATATTTCTTGACAGCAAAGTATACTGTACGATTCAAAATTAAAATTCGCAAGTTGCAACCGTATTCCATTACTCACAAAATTAGCAAAGACCATTAAATAAGCATCGCTTTTGCATTACAATAATTAATAATTGAGTGGATCAATCATTTTTATCACAATTAATTTAATTAAATCCGAACCTAATAAACTTTTTCATAAATTGAACAATGTTTTCAATAACAAACGTACACAATATATGGAACACAAAAGGTTTTGTGGAACAATGATGTTATTATTAACCGCGATAGAATAATTCGAAAGGAGTGAAGTGCGCACAAAGAACGTAAGACCTTTTATCCGAGGCTGCATAAATAAGACCCCTCTCGGCCTTAAGAATCGTTTGTGTTATGGACGTCGAACGATTTCTCTGTCGTGCAACGCTGAAGAATTGGGTAGTACCAATTTCTCGAAAATTGCGAACCGTAGTTTATGTATGAGGCTTTTCGATTATTTATATTTATCAGCGTTTGAAATTGCTTTCATTTAATGATTCTAAATAATACGATAGCTTATAAATATTTTGTATAGGTACGTACATTATTCTGAGGAAGTACATGTAAAATTTATATAAATACAAACTAAAAAAAACATATAAATTAACATATATAAGCACTAATGAAGCATACTGCCTTCGCAAAGTATATTCATTCATGGTTTTGTATGCACAGACAGCTTAAGGAGTCGTAAGTGGCCAGTCGATTAAATCATACTACACGGTATCAGCCTGTAGCGACCGGCTTTCTTCAAGCAACCGTCTTCTTGATGCGATAGTTATCTGAGTCATTATCATTCAACCTTTTTCAATCTTTATGTGTCAACGGACATCTGAATATACAGCTTCACTAAGGCAATTCGCCCATAATTCCCATTAAACCTCATTGACGCACTGAAATACATCAATCGAAACCCAGTAGCAGTTCAGTATTGAAGTGTATCATTAAACAAACCCGCAACAAATCACGGCCTCGTCAGTCGCAACTGTAGCTCTGACAAGCGGGTTAGCACAATCGTAAATATTCATGTGTACCTTTTTTTACATACCAAATTAACCCACTTTGGTGCACAAGGTGCTCGTTAAAAATGAATTTGTCGTCGTGTAACTCTCGGCCAACGCCGGCGCCGCCGCGCGCGCCCGCCTGCTTGAATATTTCACGAGCTACGCTTTCAGTAAACACACTTCATGCGAAGTGCGTGACTTACACCACCTGTTGTGCTCGCCGCGTGCACCCACTCAAACACGCTTATGTACTTGCCACTATTTAAGCAAGAGACTGAGTGTTCGAGTTTTATCCAACACTGTGTTACTGTATTGAGTTCGAGAAAATTTCTGCCTTGGGCCCTAATGTTATATTGGTTTATATTATTCTGTGCGGGAAGATACGCTATGTTTTGTCACAATATTTTTACTATATATAACGGACAGCTGTCCCAAATAAATTATTCCGAAACAGTTCTTCTACTAAGCAACATTGAATAAGTAGTTTTATTTCCAAACCAAAACTACCTGTAGCTAGGAGGCCTCTGGTTCTACACACCAGAGACCCTCCTACAATATGTATGATCATCGGTTTATGAATGTAGTTAATCACTTGTACGGTCATTAAACCCAAGCTCTGTCTAGTTATAGCTTCCACGCCTGTATAAGAAGTCGACGTAACGTCACGCCTGTAATCTCCGCAGAGATAGGGCAGAGTAGTGTAGTACATTCCCACTGCTAATCATTTATGTCTGCCATGGAATATGTGTTTAGCTTATTCCCATACACCGAGTACAAATCCAGACTTCAGGTACAGGTCACTACGAGAAATTTCAACAAGAAAATCTAATTTAGCCAAATTTATTGGGACCCCGAACCGAGATTCGAACCAAAGAGCTTTCGTTTAACTCGTTTGAATCCAAACAACCAGCGAGACTGTTAATATTAATGAAGTTGGCCAACTCGCGATGTCTGTCCGCTGACCGCTGGCGCCACGTCCACCGGACGGCGGCGGACTTGGACACTTGCGGGACACCTCAGCGAACAGTTGGAAACTAAGTCACTTTACTGGACGAGTAGAAATGCGATAATGCAAATGCCATCTGATCCCAAAGGAGGACGAAGGAAAGCCCACGCATCTCCTCTATGCCACCAGTACATGCAGACTTACCAGGGTAGGCAGAGCGCAAGAAGTTTCAATGTTGCTTTGTCTACAGTCACCGCTCTCTTTAAACACGCACGACGCCGACGAGAGTGGGTGACCCCCGACGCTCCGCTTAGTCGGTGTCTGCTCTACTCCATCAAGATGACCACGACTCCCGGCCAACTTGCATCCGTCAACATTCGCACTGTACCATCCGAGCTGTGCGTCTCGTCTCGTATCGATGCACACGAACACATGTAAACTGTCTGAACGAGGCCGTATTTCAGTGCGATCGGCCAACGAGGCACCCCGACCACTGGCACAGTCGGCCCATTAGTCAATGTACCGTCAGCAGTGCGGCCGCGCGTCGGCTGTTACACTGAGCCGAATATATTACCCCTAGCACTGCTGTACTCACAAGACAAGAAGGATGGTTATTAGCTAATTGACTTTTATTTATTACGCATGCGTTTGTGGTTGCTTTGTGGAAAGGTAAGTATCCTTATATTAATAAATGACGTGCTAAGATATTATTATAATGTATTATGTTATTATAAATTATTTATAACTTATGCGCTCACCACCTATTCTATAGTAGAACGTTCAAGTAACCGGTGAAACGTGGGAGTGTTCTGCATTCCTCTTCCTACCTCTTCGGGGATTTCAGAGCATAAAGTTAGTTTTTTTGGGATTACAAATTCAGGGTTATAAAATCCCAAAATTTAAAATAACTACATTTATATATGAATAAATACATAAGTTAAAAAGGCGATAAATTCAGTTTACAAATAGATGAATTAGGGTTATATCAGTGGAGGTCCATAAATCACGGCGGAGTCAGCGCGCGGACGCCTGCAGCCGCGGCGCTCCTTGACACATACTTGAGTAACGGAGATAAATTGATCAAGAAACCAGCGTGCGATATTCTAAAAATATTAAAGAAGAATATTAGAAATATTAGAAATTCGACCTCGAAACGTCACCACTGTACCTACTCTTACCGCATACCAGTAGACCTCAGCATAACTAAGGAATGACTGTAGGCTGCTCGGTGGCCTTAACTGTTTTCATTCTCAGTGGAGACTCGTATTCAATAGTAGAATAATGAGGGGGTTGACGATGACAATAGTGACCGTGGCACAGGGGTAGGCTTTGGTGACGACCAGCAAACTGGCTTGTTAGTACGGATTTCGCTGTAAGAAAATAGTTAGCAAATGACTTGAGCGATAACTTACAAGGTTCACGTATTGTTTATCATACAGAATTATACATTGCTTTGAACTAAGCCAGTCGACATTATAACACTGCGACGATTGTAACTATCTTTAGCTTTGATGAAAAAACAAAATATATATTTCCTAATAACAAAATCGGTCAGCATTATAATACATGCAATAATATATTGTTATTATTTACTTTTAAGATCCCTATGACTCAACGCCACGTCTCTGAAGATCACTTAATTAATTGATATTAGATGACAAATATGAAAAATGATTCTATGAACGACGGAACTACGAATTATGAAACAAGTTGATAGAACCTGTGGCACTGGTGAGTTTAAAGCGGGTGTAATGAATGAAAGTACCGACGGCCGCAAAAACTACGGCCCATTGACATTTGATAACGAAACGTTACAACTTTTAACGTTCGATTTGAAACGTTCACATCTACCCCGTGAGCAATCGATCATCAAAATGCAGAGTGCTTTACTATTGTTTCTAATTGTAAAAAAATAATTGGAAGAGATCGGATGAATGCTTTATTTTATATTTTAATTACAACATTGTCTTTGGTATCATCATTGTCTCCTATATATTATTGGTGTAGGTACCTAATGCGTTGGATACTAAACTACATGTATTTACGTACAACATTAATGAGAACTATAGTTTTTAAATTTAAGGAAAGTAATATTTAACCTAAATCATTAGTCTTTGTGTACTACTTATTTTCGATCATCATTGTGGGTGTTGCTAAACTTATATTGTTTTATTTACCTATTAGCGGCGAACAGCACTCGGGCTTTACGATAGAGCATCTTAAGCCCCTTAAGTGTCATTACATACAGACAAGCTTCCCGCCACACACTGCATGCGGATTACATAAATTTGTCTATATAAGTTACTATTTGTAACTTTATACATGTGGTTTATCAGTTGCCTGGTTTCTGAAGTACAGGTTCTTGCTAGGGATTCAACGGTCGTATTCGAATGGTCCTAAAAAAATTGTTAAAGCAAATATTGCCGTTATCTCGATATCCCTTCATTTTACTTGTATATCTCGTAACTTCTGTTTTTATAGAAGTAGGCACTTCATTAGTCATGCAATGCTTTCGCATCAATTCAGTAAACAAAAAAACTTGAGTGCTTCAATTCAACGTCTCGTACAAACTGTAATCAATCATTGTACAGTCAGCGTAAAAAATGCCTCAAACATCTGGAATTTAACCTGAACTTAATAACACCGTGACTTTTGTTCACTAATTAGATCTTTTTTTTGTAGATTCTTCTAACTGAGTTTCTTTTGATGTGCATAATACCATCCACGTTGAACGTGAAAACTTGTAGATTTTTTAAACGAAAACGCGTCACTTAAACGTCGACTTTAAAAATTCAACCGCAGTAGTGTTCATATCGCGGCGTCTTTTTGACAAATGTTGTGGACGTTTTATAAATGAAAATTGTACACACGCCGTGTGAAAGTAAAGCTCTTTTGTTTTTAATTTAACTTTTTTTATTTAATTTAGCGTCTTCACATTTTCATAAAGATTAACATTGTAGTGTAAAAACTAACATAACTCACCTATAGCAGTCCACTGCTGAACATGAGCCTCCTCTGAGGGGTTATGCCTATAATACCCTCGCTGAGCATGTGGGTTATGTGATCGCATAGCATAGCTCTGCGCACCGCCTAGACTGCTGCCCATACACAGCTAGGACATGTAGCTGTACCTGGACAGACCGCGCCGTGCCGCCATCTGCGCGGGTTTAGTCGCCACTTACGACACCGTGTACCCTGGCCCGAGGTCCAGGAGTACATCCTTACTCCGCCCCGACAAGGAAAATTCTCGTAATATTTACCTCATTATAAAAATCGAAAAATGTTTCTCAAATAGCACAAGTCAATGTTTGTTTTTCCGGGGATTACAATGGCCATCAGTTTTCCTTAGTAATATAGATATACAAATCCACAAGTAAACACATTATTCCTATTTAGGCAAATACGTAAAAATAACACTCCGAAAGGAGACATCAGATTATATGACACATAATATAATATCTCAATGAAGACGTTTGTACAATAACAAGTCCGTGATACTATAGCGTTTGGTCCCTACCTATTGCTGTATCCGAAACAATCGACTCAAAGTAATCTCCCAGCATGTAATAAAAATGCAAGTCTAAAAGTCAAACCTTAGCTATTATATCAACCTCTCAATACACAAAATGCAACTCATACCGTTCAAGGAAGGCGTGACAAATATCGACGATGCAAAGGCAACTTGTTTGGTACTTACTCTACTTGTCCCTTGCATAATTATCTTTTCCCGTCCTCGAAATTATAATAGGCGATTAATTTTTTTTCTTATAAGTATTTATTATTGCTTCCTTTTCAAATGTGAATTTCAAAAGGAAAAACAGGTTATAGCACCGAATAAGACTAATTTATGTTCTACACGTGCCCTCTATAAATAAAACAATAGCAAATTCGAACACAGGAAAAAAACAATAAATTTATTCGAAAACAAAACTCGTAACTACTTCAAAAACAATATCACGTGCCGCCATATTGCCACCGTTTCGCGCCATTTATCTTCCGGCGTGTGAGTGACGTCACGCGAATTTATTTCGCATGTCGGCCATTGTGGAACAGTGAGTATTCGTAAGAGAGCTGAATATTGAGGGGTTTGCTTTGTTTTGGACGTTCGTGTCGTTTTATAATATTATTACGAGCTGTCATTGTAATTTTATTGTATATTTTAAGTACAGAAGAATAAAAAGACCAAAAGAATTGGAGATTTTTGAAAAACATATCCGATTGCTATTTCTCTTTACTCTCAACGCAAAATCATAAACGATCATATTGATGCAAAAAAGAGCATCATAATTATTTCCCAAAAACCTTTAACTGGAGCTATCACATACACAACATAGAAATTGGGATATTTTTCACCAGTCTATCTTATATTTAGTGTATAAAAGAAATAAGTAATATATTACGTAACAATAAATAAGATACGTGTCAATACGCATCTCTTAATGTTAAGAATGCGTACTATCTATTGAAGTTATTAAAGGTCTCCAATAAGAGTCTGTTCGTAACTTTGGTGTTTAAGTAATTCATCACAAACGCACAGATAACAGTTTCTACAAACTGTAAGCATATTGGTAATAGAACCTTTTAGTTTAAAACAAACCTAAAAGAACTAGTGACAGGAAAAGCTTGGCGGGCATCAAACTGATAGTTTCATTTGTCTTCCTCCCCTGTCTGACGTCACACGAATGTATATTTCGGGTCTATCCATATCATGATATCGAATATCAATTTTAGCGTCGAATGTTGTGTCGCAGGGTGGATTAAATTAAATTTATTTTTGTGTTCAAGATAGGATATATAAATTTACTGATTTGAATTTATTTAACGATTTCATCTCACTATTTACTGTGTATTTAGGCCTGGGACTGTCTCGTTGGTCATATTGGTTGCAAGTGTGACTTCCGATCGGGAGGTCCCGGGTTCGATCTCGGGCCGAACATCACCAAATTTTTGTAATATAGATTTTCTTTTAATTGTTTGAAGTCTGGATATCTGCTCGATGCATGGCAATAGACTCACCACCTATTCCATAGTGGGACGTAAACGTATCTAGTGAAACGTAGGAGTGTTCTCCATTCTTCTGCCTACCTCTTCGGGCATTACAGACGTGATGTTACTTATTTAGGCCTGTAATTATTAACTTCCATAATAAATCCGAGTAGTATCGCACGTACACTTTTATGATTTTACATATTTAAATATCTTGAGTGCTCTTCAAATTTTAAAACAGATCACAGATTTTAAATTTTAAAACAGATTTTAACAGGTTTAATGAGGTTGAGGTTTGTAAACAGAACATAAAACGCTCATCACATGAAAGGGTGTGTTACAGAAAGTACCACCGATAATCCTCAATACGTTTCCATAAGAACCTTACACACCTCCTGGCCTATATCCATCATCAGTGGACTTTTTTAAATTGTATCCAATATTTAAAAGTTTGTCTGACATGAGACATCCAATACTTAAAAGATCGATAAATTTTCAAATTATAACCTTTAACATGACAGTTATGTAAGCAGAAATATATGTGCAGGTATGTGATATTAGTTGTTAGTACATTATATGTACCAACATATGTATTATATACCTACTATTTATATGTTTGTTTATATTCAAATATATATTTCTATTATTGTTTTACAAAATGACAACAACCATGTATTGTATCATCAGACAGAACATTAAAACAAAACCAATTGATCCTGAGATCTCAGCAATATAATTACTCGTAATATTAAATATTAATTTTAGCAGTCCTAATAATATGCGTAATAGTTATACAATAACGTTATAATGAATGGCGATTCTGCCATAAAATATACAAAATACATACATAATTCTCAGGGTATTTATTTTAATACCACGCATTATCGATTGCAGGTGGGCTTTGAGGGTAGGGAGGGAGAGGGCAGTCTAATAATAGCCCCCTCGGCCCGTCCCTTATCAGAGTCAGAATTACGTAGATAAAGCGCTTGGTAACGTACGTTCAAGAAAGATTTTTGTATTTACATTTGTTTGATATACACTAATGAGTCGTATCGTATCGTTGATCATGTTGGTTGCAGGTGCGACCGCCGATCGGGAGGTCCCGGGTCCTACTCGGGCAATACAAAATTTTTCTAATTAAGATTTTCTAGTAGTGGTCGGAATCTGTATATGTACCCGATGCATGGCAATAAGCTTACCACCTATTCCATAGTGGGACGTATAGGTAACTGGTGAAACGTGGGACTGTTCTGCATTCCACGGCCTGCTTTTTAGGGAATTACAGGCGGTATGTTACGTTTGTGTTGAATTATGATGCGATAACCACTTCCATCATTTTCCTAAACAACATATGTAAGATTGTTCAGTACTAAGCTACTGAAGCATGAAGTGTATACGTCTCGTTCCGAGTGCTCTGAAATGGTGAAGGTAACTCTAGCTGTCAATGTGATATTTAGGATATTGAAATAATATTCCGTGACTTATATCTTATACATATTTTTTTCCCTAACTATAACCGACATTATACCACACTGAAGAATGCAGCATAGCTTATAGCGAAGGTAAACATGGATCTCCCCCGGCATTTGTATCCAACGATGTCTGCATTTTCATGTATTGTAAAGTCATATATTTCATTAATGCCTCATATCTCAAGGATAGTACAGCAAAAATTGATTCTAAATCCTCGTTTCAAACCGAAACCGATTCTATTGTTTGCTACTCGTATCTGTTTAACATTAGCTGCGGCGTCTCGATAGGCGCGCGCTCCACAACACAACCACTTAGCCGTTCCAAATGTCTTTTGTTCGGGAGCTTTTCATTTGGCGAAGAATGCCTTATCTGCATACCCACGTCCACATCGCTCTCCGCTTTGAGTGCTGCAATTAGAAATTGCTTTTCTTTTCGTTTTGTAACAATAGTAAATGGATTTACTTGATTGTAGGCGTATCTAAGTTCAACCACAACTGTTTCTATGTTTTTTATGGTAAACAGTAAAAAGATCTCTATGGTATTAAAGTCCATTTCAGTAATAGTCAGGGACAAAGGTTTCAAAAGATCCACCCAGTACAAAACAACAAAGGACATTTTCATTACGTACCGGTGCCGTCCTGTGAAGCTTTGCGACCTGTCAAAAATGGGCGAAATGCGGAAGATTGAAACGAAATCATTGTAACGTATAAAAAGAATATACACTGATATAAAATAATTTCATTATTATTACAATCATTATATCAGACATGATGTTCCTCATATGGATTACTCTCTTCAAGCGCGCACGCTAATATTAGAGTGAGAATTTTTTTTGTGCTATGTGCAGATCAATATTTCATTTTTCATTTAAAGATACATCGTACGCCAGCATTGCCAGTGCAGCCCTGTGCACGCATATTATCGACCCGGCTGGCTCTTACTATATACTTATTTGCAACTCAATGGCTCTTATTCGCTATTTCATTGGTTATTGAAGGCGATCTAGAAGACGACTTTTGTCAAAAGTCAAACCTGTGTGATCAGACACCAGTTTAGTTGAGCGTTTTGTTGACGGTGTCCTGGGACCCACAGCCAGCTACTACATGACTACAAATCCGAACACACTTTTTGTTAAGTGCGAGAATCGTCGTAGGTTGAACAGAGTGAATCGACCTTGGCAGCAGTGTCTTTTGGATTACAACCGAAACATTCATCTGCAAATTGTAACAAGAATAGTATGTATACATGAATTATTTACAATAACGCTCACTGACAAAATAATGTAGTAACAGCCATAAAAGTGTGATTTTGAAATTATACCTCTTTACAAAATGTGCGTTTTATGTTTAAATATCTACGGTGTAGGAAAACCTGATGAGGAAACTTATGAGTTACAACTTAAGAGTTCAAAAAAATGTTTTTTAAGGTGGGTGAAATCTGCCAACCCGCAATTGGTCAACGTTGTAACTTAACCCTTAACCCTCTCATTCTAAGAGGGCATCCACGTTCCAAAAGTGGAAGGATAATAGAATAAAAACCAAAAAAGGAAGTTAGAATGGGTGCAGGTAACAAGATCCAACTATGGTCGCGTTTGAGGAGGGAGATGAGAGTGGAGGTATCGTAGCAAGTAAAATCTCTAAGGGCAAATATATCATTACTTTTTTACTAGAGCATTAAGTACTGGACTTCAAATAATTGTTAACAGAGCTATTCAAGGCTGAAAGGCGTTGGTGATACCTCTGGCATCAGTGACTTATGACCACCTTCAGGTGGTCCCTTGGTCTGTTTGTCAGATTATAGAATAAAGAAAAAGTGCTCTGCCCACACATAGTGCATACCCCATAACAGACCGAACATAATGGTATGATAATGTATAACACCAATGTATCTTAATTTTTTTGTTTTTGTAAATATTTTTGTTGAGATACGTTATCTACAGGAGGTTCAGCTGCTACCGTGGGAACAAAATGTGAAACAATGACCGAGATTAACTTAAACTTCACAAACTTTTAACGAACTTGTACTGACGGCGTCCGGTTTCTACTCCGACTTTCGGCTATAAAATAATAAAATTAATGAATGTAGCATTGTTTCGGAACTTCGCCTCGGAATTTTGAAGATGAATAAATAACCAGGATTCTTCGCGTCCGGAGATGCTAAAGTTGCCTGTACCCACAGACTAGTACATATGACCAGCAGCAGATGGAAGACTATGAATCAAATAACATAACTAGATGAAGTTAGCTTAGCTTCTCCTCATGCATAATTATCGACTCTATTATTTGGCTGATATTGAAGTCCAAACCCATTATATTTGTTCAATGTACATATGAATAATAAAAGCATCAACAAATGCCATGACTTCTGATAGTATTCCTCCTGAAGCTCAAAACCTATTCACACATGGCTCTGCTACAGGAATTACACATTAGTCTAATAAGAACTTGTCACACGTTAGACCTGCCCGCTTACAGCATTTCGCAGTGACTTGTCCTTCGTTAAAGCACTTACGGCGTCAGTTCCAGGGAGCCGCCGTTATTTCCGCGAGGTCACGGGCAGGGAAGATGGACCCTCGAGTATTCATACTTCGCTGAGTAGTTACAATTGCGTTCTGTTACAAATGTAAAATACTTATTAGAACCAGAAAGCGATATTATTTTTAACATTTTATGTATAGAACGAAACGCGTGTGTTAGGTTTTTCCTTTGTGTAGGTGTAAATGTGCCAAATATGTATATTACTAACTTAGGCAATAGTAAAGTAGTTAACAGTAAAAAACAAAATCACCAGTAACAAACGCGTCAATATAAATGTTATTTTATTTGAACTAATAAATGTACTAGTATTATTCCTTAAAATAAATAAAAATATATATAATTTGATACAATATATAAATAAAATATTTAATATATCCAAGACGTGCGCGGTTGATACAGTCAAATGTAGAAGCACGTCAGATGTTTAACGATGGAGATATTGCCTCGGAGATTGTTGTTTCAGATGTTTAACGATGGAGATATTGCCTCGGAGATTGGAGAGACTGCCTCGTTGGTCGTGTTGGTTGCAAGTGCGACTGCCGATCGAGAGGTCCCGGGTTCGATTCCCGGGTCGAAC
>DWEI01001160.1:0-17673 GCA_018245875.1 Mysoria ambigua | reverse complement strand
CCGCGCCCCCGCGCCGCCCGCCGCTCGAGCGCGGCGCGCCGACGTTAGCCACTTAGTATTTAATCTCCGTGTTCCATTCTACTTTTGTGTCTTGTATGCCAAAATTTGGGGGCATGAACGAAATGTATTCGCCAAAATTAATTAATATCACCGCTAGGTTCGCGCATTACGAGTGTGCACGGTGAGTTCTGTGTTAGCGAATCTATGAGAATAATAGGCATGCATCGATTCGTATCGAACGTCGTGCGACCAAGTTGAGACCTGTAAATATATACTTCGCCACCCCGGAGATGTCGAAATAGAGACGGTATTAAAGTTACTGTTCCTATGACACGAATGTTACCCGTCAACTTCGAAATATATATGAATAGGCGGGTTGAGGGGGGTTTGTATAAGAATGAAATGCGTAGAAGGCCGGCGCCAAGCAATTGGGTTAATATTTTTCCATTGCATAAATATTCAAACAAATGTGTTTTGTGGTACTCCTTGGCGTCCGAAAGGTTGGTGATAGCAAAGTAAATGGAGTATTATTTGGATTAATTTTATATTTATTTACCGACATCTTTTCGACAACATTATGTGAAACAAATTTATTTCTACGGCCGAATATCTTATAAATCGTCCAGCGTTACTTTGAAATTGTGTATATTAATTACATTAATATAATTCTAATACATATTGAGCAGTCCGCATCACAACCTGAATCATTTCTTTAGACATTCCTAAATTTGACATCTTAGTATTTACTACAGTGTTGCTTGCAGTTTGTAATTAAATATTGTAGTTTATAGTCCATCTTTGCCTGTCATGATTAATTATATAATTATTGTTTATTATTTAATTGTATGGTATTATAATCCTAAGGTGCTTACGCATTGAAACAGAACATTTCATTTGTTTTTAAGTTTCTGTTGAGGCAATCGATATAACGGATCGGAATGTGAGGTGGCCAGAACTCGCGGCCGGCGAGGCGTCGCCCGACCGTGTGATGTAGTTAGATGCGTGTGAGTTGAACTGGCTGGCAGAACATTTAACTGTCTTTAAGACTGTATGCTAGGTTAAAATGTAATCATTTTCACTCCCGATTTTTGTAATGAACGTACAATGTTGTACTTATTGAAACGAGTAAACCTGGTGCGCGACCCCGCCCATAGCCGGTCCAGAGTACCAGTTGTCCGGTGCGGAGCCTTAGTGTTAAAGCTATACCGCGTACTACACCAGCTGTTAGGGTATTTGTACACGACATTTTTTAAATAAATGTATCTTTTAAACTGTACTCTGGGTTTTATTTCATTTAGTTCTTTCAATATTTTTGTACCTTATTGTGGTTGTTTTTTTTCTAATTGAGGGTATGCTGTTGACCCTATACAACTTACCGAGTTTTGTGGCGAGCCCGAGTGGTCCGTCAGGATTAAAGGGATGTGGAAGGGGTGGGGGTGAGGCTCAGCACGGGCTTGAGCAACCGATCCGCGCCACCTTCGAGCCTTGCAACTCTCCACGGACCGTCACTTTAGCGGCGTTGGTAGGTTGTCGGGTACAGGTATGTGTATATTACACATACCTCCCATACCCGACTAAGTTCTTAGCTGGGCTCGTTGGGATTTAACTCGCTTAATTCGAGGTAATTCGGAGATCACATAGCCACATTACCATAGCATACAAGGTTTGTCCGCGTTAGGATTGACTGTAGAGCTTAGTGACGGACTAAGCGGTTTTCGTCCCGCTAGCTGCAGGCGTGACCGCTTGCGGAGCCACCGGCGCTTAGTCGCGCGTGACAACTTGCCCCAGCTCGTATTCTTTCTGCGCTAGGTGCAATATTGGACCAGAATACTGAATGCGATTTATTTGCATGTGAATGGACGGACATATCTTTAAAATGTCATGTTCTGCGAGCGGAAGTACCTATGATTACCTGTTTTAATTGACGTATCCGTTTATCCGTGTTAGTTTCGTAATAATCAAATGAACTTTTTGCGCTTCTGGTGTGATCTTCGTTTCGTAGGTAACGCTTTGAAAATGTTATCTTGTAAGCAAATTTGTTTGTTTCACTTCAACAAACTCCGTTGTTTGCTCGCTATTGGATAATTAGATTTTATTATTAATGTTATATGTTTCTAAACACAAAAAATAAAAACCAAAAATATGATTTTAGATTAATTTATTAACTTTCAAAGTAACAATGTATTTATCACGATTTGTCTTTTCCATTACAACACAGGTCAGATCTGGGGTCTATACGGACTACAATTTCGTGAGCTAACATCTAATTATAACATTTTACGTCATAAAAGTTATTTTGTGACAACCTTTAAACTTACTTGAACTGTTACCAAGTACATTACATATAAAAAAATAAGTTTTTTTACTGAGACGCTTCGTTATAAAATTGTACCTATGGCATTTACATCCGATAGTTTTTTTGTACTATCCTCACAACTCAAAAGTAATTGTCGGTAATGAACGTCGAGTTTGTTTAAATAGACCACAATTTAAGTACAAACATGGGCTAAGTTGATATTATTATTGCTAAGTTTTTGACACTACGAGAGGCAATAATACTTACAAGACTGAAGAATCTAATTTGGCAATTTAGTAACAGTTTATTCAATATAATCTTTCTAATATTTCATGTATTTTTTATAATGTCATGTTGATTTTTGAAATTTTAATACAATATTTCGATGCAGATCTCTACAATAGAAAAATGAAATATTTGAAGAAAAATAATATTTCACTGCGAACATACTCTCAATGTTACATTGCATACTAAATTAGTAGTTTTTGGAAAATGCCTCAACTATGAAACGATAAACGAATCGTCCAATATTTTTTTTTAATTGTGAGCCACGCTTTGTCTTCAGTCTGCAAATGTCCATTTAGCACCAAATTTCGACTTAACATTATAAATACTACAACAATACACAGCTAAAGGTATTAAGTATATCGCTATCAAGCTACACAAACAGGGAATGATGCGATATGATAATATATAGTTATAATATAAATTACAGTAGTTAGTAAAATAGTTCTCATTTTCAAAATTATTCCTACAGGAAGCTTTAACACTTGTGATTTCATACAGTTTACATTTACGATCTTCATTGCACTCAATATTATGTCAAGTATTAAATCGATCACTTCACAAACATAAGATCGTACGATTATTGCTTTCGAATTTCTTAAAATTCGAAATTTCTTAAATTTCTAATATGTACAACATGAAATAAGGTGTTTCAGAAAAAAAAATATAGTAAATATATTGCTTATTTAAATTCATCATAGATAAAAGTTAGAAATGTAAAAATTTATGGATTAAATTATTCACACTTTTCAAAAATATCATACGATAATTAATTCTTATATTTCCGAAAGTTTGTTTTTTACAAAACGAAAATTTGTCTTGTTTTCAATAATCTTAGCATTCCTCAGATGGATTATAAAAATTAGGATTACTGTCTATGCAAAAGATCTATCTTTTTGGCTTACATTTATGAAGAGTTTCCTAGGCCGCATAGCTTTTAACACTGATATTCTTAGCCTATTCTGGCTTATGATCACATTAACTTTTAAATGAACCGTTAAGGCAAGTCCTCGAAGGCGGGCAACACCTCGGTAACCAGACCGGTGTCGCCACGTCCGCAGGCGACGCGGACAGGCGCTTGCCGGCAAATAGGCCGTCTGCCTGTGCTGTGTCTTTTCATATAAAAACGCAAGTGAAAAATTCATTTTTTATTAATATGGTGTAAATTGACAAATGAAATATATTAATCAGTTTAAGAATTTAAGAAAAATTAATAACAAATAATATCCAATAAAATTGTACATTGTAAAAGGATTGGTTCAATTAAATCATTATTATTTAGTATGATCTAGATAACGAGGTTCTAAAAAACCCCGACCCTGTCTTATTGTAAATTGCTCTAAAACCCAATAAAGTCAGTTGAAATATTACAAATACTATGGGGTTCCATTTTTCAAAACATCTCATCGGTGAAGGGGTTCATCACTCATAGCTACACGTTATTTTCATTCACTACGATACAAGCTACGGGATTTGAGGGACGAAAAGCAAGAGACGGCAGTCCACAATTTTCTTACTACGCGATTGATTGACAATAAGAGAACAAAAAATACTGCAAAAATAAAAATGTTAACTGTTTACGCAAACGATAAAATAAATATGTACATACAACGCAGGATACCTTAGTTGTAATGATAGGGTGAAAATGTTGGTCCAACGCTCGCTGACGGACCAGTGCCGATCGTTACATATTGAAGTGAGCGGCAAGGCAGCGTGCACCACACGCGAGCCGTGAGCCATCGAGTGCCCGTCAATATGGAGTGTAAGTTTTTGTATGTATTATCAGAATAACCAGTAACTGTTACAACTAGCTTAAGTCTGGTCTCGATATTACTAAATCCGAGTGCTATGTGCATTCATAGGATAAAATGTTCGAAATACTCCTTCGCCTTCTTTCGGCGAGCGTTCGACCGTTAGGGCCAGGTCGCGCCGAGACACGATGCACCGAGCGAGCCGGGAACCAGCTTCGAGCGTCTACGCGCGTGTCCACGTGCCGGTGTGTGATGACCCTTATATTTGAAACACACGCAGCTCATAAATATCGATAACATTCCCATACAACAACCGCACAAATGGTATCAATGCAAAAATGGACTTTATCGTTATAAAAATACAGTACTTTACACAATATACGTATTGTTACAACATAAATAATACAATCACTGCAGCCGCCGTCCGCCGTCCGCCGAGCGCACGCGCGCGGGCGGCGCGGGCGGGTGGCAGTAAGTCTCCACTGACACTAAAGTGGTGGAAATACAATCGACATAACACACGTGACGTTTGTATAAGTACTTGCGATGGCCATGGAACAATACGGTTTGCACTTTTTTTTACTAAAACTTTTTTATTGAATGACATATTTTTTTTTTCAAATAAACAGGCGAAAATATTTTTTTCCGCAATTCACATGCCAATTAAAAATATTTTAAAAATTAGATGCCAAAATTCTTTTTGTCTGTAATTAGTACTCGCCAATTGGTTATAATTATTATATTTGCCCTTAAAATACGCCCCACTTAATCTTACATTTACAATAATAATAGACAAAATTACCACTCAAATTCATATAAATTTAATATATCCAATATATGTACAAAAAAAAAACACAAAATTATATATAACTCGATTTCCAAACAATCAGATTTAAAAAAAAAATCAAGGTATGTAAACATTCCCCACAGTATACAAAATTAAATATTGTCTAATTATATACAAGAAAAATATATACCTAATGAAGTTTGAATAATATCATTATCGGGAAGTGTGGTCGGGGGCAAAATTTGCTACTTAACTCAATATTAAATTATCACTCACTCAGTCATATAAACCTATAGCGCCCGCTGCCCGAGACCGCCGCCGCGCGGCCGGCCGTCCACTAACTACTACAACCATTAGGATGCCGTCCGCGGCCTCGGCCAAGCGTGGGCGCGGCGCCCGCGCGCAGGCGCTCTCCGGCGGGGACTACTCACGTCGAACATGTCTCTACCGCCGACGGCTCCGCCCAGGGCCCGACGCCATTGCAGTCTATAGAACACAATGGGAGATAGAAATGGCGTGATTTATTATTATATCACCGCACCAGATCCCGTCACGGGTCGGGCAGACACAATAATACACGCATCGTAGTCTAGCGTGTGTAGTGTGCAATGTCTGTACTTAGGCGACGCATGTGCTTCTAAGATTAACGATGGACATGTGGTGAATTTAGTCTGGTACGAATCATTAATATCTTTTTTAATTGTTAACAAGATAGGGCACGGAGGTGACATGCTCTCTACCAAACTCGTAAGGCACGTGGCGTAACGATATGTATTCATGTTGAATCAACACAACCAACAATAATGATCACATATGCTGGCTTTGCCAACACATTACAAACAGAACCGGTGTTTATTTAATATCTTTATCCACATATTATGTTCCAGTGAGTCGTATGTACAGTAATGCCACTTCTATCTCACATTTGCTCTGTGGCGGCATCTCTCCAGCCCGTGTACTTGGTCATCACATTAGCCTGGTCCAATAGAACTGTGGCATCATTACTATAACTATCCAACTTAAATACCACCAGTGCATGACATTGCTTTATTAGAGTTCTATAGGGAACGCGTACTACTTTTTGAAAACCTCGCTGTTTTCAAAAAATAATAGAGGCTACTCCGAAGAAGAGTTTTATATCCGAATTAGAAGTGCATATGGATTGATTCACTTAAAAAAATTTAAATGTTTTAAATACGTTACGTTTAAATATTACTGTCGTTATGTCGTTTTTTCAAACATCAAGACTTACAATCGATTCTTAATTGCACTAAAAGTGTAAACTGGACGAGATATTAAGTTGGAATGTTAGGTGCTATGACATTGTTATCGCAATGACGTCATCGTGAAGTTGGCCGTGTCGACTCGGTCCTGCGCGGCGGGCGCGGGGGCAGAGCGCGAGCGCGCGCGAGGGCCGCGGCCGTCACGCGAGCGTCTTGGTCTTCTTGCCGAAGGGCAGCTGGATGCGGCGTCTGCGCGGCTTGGGCACGCCCTCGTCCTCCATCAGCGACGAGTCGGTGGACTCCTCCTCGGGGGGCGTGTTGCTGGACGGCGTCTCCGCGTGTTCCATTCCTGGAGGGGTTTCATTTCATTTTCGATTGATAGATATTGTTTATATCGGGCAATCGATTTACCTTGATTAAAATTAGTGATGGTTTTTTTATTTAGTAGGAATATTAAAATATTTAGTAGGAATATTAAAATATTTAGGAATATTAAAATAATATAAAATAAAAAATGAACACAGAATATTTATTAAAATATTCTGTGTTCATACGAAATTAAATATTAAGACAATGATGGATTTAGATGATTTTATGTAGTTTAGATTCATTTTTTAGATTGATTTTTAAATTTATCATAGCGTTTCCGACCTTTCGCGGCCAGGGCAGTAAGCTTTGCGTAGACAGGTCGCGGAGGTTGAGTGCGTGTATGTCCTGCGTGGGGTGTAGAAATGACCAGGGAGTACCTTCGGCGAGTGCGCGCGGCGCCGGGCGCAGCGCGGGCGCACGCGGCGGCGCCTCGCCCGCCACCACGTCGCTGCTGCGCGAGCGCGCCAGCGCCGGCGCGCCGGCCGGGCGCCGCGGCGGCGGCTGCGGCGGGCCCGCGCGCGCCGCCCCCGCGCCCGCGCCCGCACCGCTGCCCGCTCGCAGCGCCGGCTGCGACTGCGACAGCGCCGCGCGCGCGCCCTCCTCCCCGCTCCAGTTCACGCTGCGAGCGCACTCATTCAGGTTATTCAGGTTTATATGTGTCGATTTACTTGTAGAAATAGTGCGAAACGCGAATAGTTCTTAAACAAAAAGTCAACGTTTATTTAAAGATACATTTGATTTACATAAATTTGGTTTTGGGGCAAAGAAAACCCAAAATATTAAATTAATATCATTTTCTTGGTCCTGTCTGTATATAAAAAAAAACTCA
Organism: Mysoria ambigua; assembly: GCA_018245875.1. NCBI lineage: Eukaryota > Metazoa > Arthropoda > Insecta > Lepidoptera > Hesperiidae > Mysoria > Mysoria ambigua. Next base: position 10,133 of record DWEI01001160.1, on the reverse strand, counting down.
CTTATCCCCACCCAACACGAAGTGCACGGGGTCCTTGCGCCGGTCCTCCGGACTCTTGCGGACGTCGTTGTACGACCCCCGCACTCTCAACTCCTCCGAGAGCCTCTTCTCCAGCCGCTCGTCGTACCGTCTCTCGCGGGCTTCTTGCGCTAGCCGCTCTTCTAATTGCAATCTAAAATTACACAGAATATATTGCTTTAACAGGTTTTAATATAAACGTGACATCTGATATAATGTACTCTATACAATGTACAGTTGCTCCCCCGCCCCCCGCACGCACCTAGCCTCGGCGAGCCGCAGGTCGAGCGGGTAGTGCGGCGCGTCGGGCTCCTCGCTGCCCGACGAGTCCTCGCGCCACCCGAAGTTGTCCGCAACTGGAACGGGGCGCGGCTCGTATATGCGTCTGCGCTTTGCTACACTACACTATATCAATTATAGGATTCGATGACAATCATTAGTATTTTAGAGCCCTTCCACACTTACTGTATAATAAGTGTGGGAAATAGACCATAATACGACTAGGTTTTTTTTTTATATATTGCAAACGAAATATAAAGTTGAATAAGATCGGAGAAGTGACAAGATACTGACTAATATTTAACAGTTAACATGTTTCGGAGATAGTTGGGAAGGAAGCCTTATTTCAAGCCCATTTACAGCCTTCATAACCTAAAACCACACAAAACATCCCAATATTCAGTTAACTAATACTTATCATGCAGGACCATTTTACATTAAACATGAATGCTTTGCGAAACAAGGATTGTGGCTAAGACGTAACAATAATATTTTAAAAACATTATACAATGTTTTTTATAAGGTACAACATATACAAAAAAAAATTATACTGTTTGACTTTTTTTACTTTGATATTATTAATACATATTCTTTTTAATTCATTTATGTACAAACGGAAACAACAAAGAAAAATGGTTGTTATGAAATATAGGTGCTGGCAAAAGCAGCGACAGATGTAAATGTAAATACATGGTGGTGTTAGCGTCTAGTGTTTTAATTAATCTGTGCCCGCTGTCACTGCGCGCGCATTTATTTAACTTTTATTTAGTGTGCTGCCTGGCGGCGGGCGGCGCTAGTAGCCTGGCCTAGCCATACATTAGACCGCGATCAGCCGCTGAACTTTTAATATATCTTTATTATCTTTTATAAGGATACTAACTAAATGCATAAAACTCTGTCAATGGATTGTTTACCATAAGCTATATGGAATATACTACAAGCCGCCCTTAATAATATACACACATAAATAATCAATATAAGTAAGTACATATAAAAAATACGAAAAATATATTGCCTTATACGAGGACCCTAGCACTTAATACAGTAATATCGCAAACGATACAAAACTGTTATAATATGTTTCCTAAGTATGTCGATAATGATTGCTTCACGCAATAATATTAATTTAGAACCAATAAAAGCATGTATGAAATTATAAATGAAGTCCTCAACAAAAGATATGAAAGAAAGCTGTGGAAGCAATGAGTAAAAGCATAGTAGCTTAAATGTATTCAAAATCTTACCTTGATAGTGACGAATGTTGCCATTTCAAAGCAACTAAGCCTATGGCAAAGGCAAAAAAAAACTGGCAACACTAAAGGGAAAGCTGGGTGGTGGAAAGGAAATAAAACCAAAATCACAATCGTCAAAAGCTTTCAAACGTGCACGGGTCTTTTGGTCAGCAAACTTTTCAAATAGGACAATCCGAAAGAGGACAAAATATGCTAAATATGTATGTGTAAAAATCGACAGGCTTAGCGATTTTGGACAGTTAGTTAATTCAAAATATTTATTTGTTAGAGCTAGCATGGAGGTAGTTTAGGTTAGGGCAATGATTAAGTGATATTATATAGGAAATAATGGGGTTATTGGTACATTTATTCCTAAGACAAAATATGTGTAATGTGAGATGGGGTATCCCCACCTGCCCCTATCCGATTGCGTACGCCCGACTTAGCTCCGACTTTTTTTTAATATAACCAAATAACAGGCAGAAGGAAGACATGGGAAGCGGTGAGGGTAATTAAACGATGTTACTAGCAACACCAGACGCTAACGTATGTAACATGATTAACAACAAGCCTTTAAATGATTGGGAATTATCTAATATTTTTTATTAAGATTAAGATTAAATTATTTGTGTACCTGAAGGTAATTTAAAAAAGCCGCGTAGGAGCTGCCGAAACGAAGATGTGTATATAAGCATACAGTATATGTTTAAAATTTATAATTGAAACCGAAAAACTTGCTATTATTGTCATAATGAATGATGAATACGATGTAAATAATTAATTACTGGCAACACACCTTAAAATAATAATCACTTGTTGAAATGTAGATATTAAAGATATAAAAGATTAAATTAAAGATATATGAATATGAACATTAGTAAAAAATGAAAATTACGAACCCAGTTACTTCTTACCCATAAACGCGTACTCGCACATGCTCAGAAAAATCTATTGTTTTAGTATATTTCGAACACGGGTAAAAGACCCAAAACCGCAAGCAATATATTTCATACATGCTTTTGCCTACAATATGAATACACACTTCCTTTACATACATTTGACATACTTTAAGAGTAAAGCCTGAAAGCTTCCTATCGATTGTGATGTAAATGTCGCCTATGTAAAAATTATATTTATTAAAAAATAAACGAAACAATATAAATTTAAATATACAATGATTATATAAAACTTATAAAATAAATAAAAACAAACTATTCTAGTAAAACAGCGCAAATTATGTAAAAAAAATGTCTGTTATGAGGAACTCAGTATAAGTCACGTTTTAAAGAAGTATTTGTATGAATTTCAAAGACAAGTTTTTGCGAATAATTTAATTATAATATTTCTGTTAATGAGAAATAGAAAACTAAGCTAAAATCAAGTACGTATGTTTGGAAAAGATAAAATGAAATAAATAATTAAACCATAAATGAAAGATATCTAAAAAAATTACTTAACTATTGACATAGTATGACATAAGAGTGGCTCTTTGTGGCCACTTTGTGTGAGAGTTGATACGGCTATAACACGATAGGGAGTATAAATATATAAAAAGAATTATATATATTAAATAAAAAACAGAAAAAAATAAATTTTTAGTTGTATAAGGTAGTCAAAGTGGTTTTATATTTTGATGTACCTAACATTATGAAAAATTTAAAAATTTTAAAAATTTATCAATGGCTTGAAACAAATGGCATCAACCAATATTGGCTTTATAATAAATTTTTATACTTGCTTCCTACAAACTGCAATGAAGCCCACTGGTGGAAACCGTTCATACTCAGGTGAGGTGAACATTTTTAGCTTAGAGGATACATGTTAACAATACAGAGCTTTTAATGTGCATCTAAATGTGCAAGAAGTATACATAAAATGAAAGGCAAACATTTCCCTATAGTTTTTGACCAACGTCAGAATATTTTTGAATTGTAACTGGCCTTAAAATTCAAATTTATCAGTAATATAATTATTATATTACCAAATGTATAATGAAATTAAGAAAACACTACTAATTATATTACATTACAATATATTATAATTTAAACTTTAAGGATATTCATTAAAATATTTAGCCAATTATAAAAAACAAAAATGAACTAAAATAATGTAAGTACAAAATTCTAATTATAAAATTTTCATTCATCTACTTGTTCAAACAATAATAGGAATGAAATATGAAATTAACTTATCATTTATAATTAAGAATGAAACATGGCAACGAGATAATTTGAATATTATGTACTAGTATGACAAAGGTCAATAATTCTAGTTGTATAATCTGTGTGTTTAAAATTAAGAAACATAAAATCTAGGAAAAATGAGAGAACAATCTGTTTTGAGCAATATTATAATTTAAATTATCAATACTCACCAATAATAGCAATTAAATACACGAAAACATGTATGGAATTTGTGATGTCTTTTGTAACGACTTAAATAAACGTTAATGGTTGAAATAACTTTATCGGTTTATAGAGCCATTTAATAATCTGAGAGAAGGAGATCAGCCTGTATATTTTACCGGGTAAATAAAACATATTGGGGTATTTAAAGACTATTGGATCAGACAGACGCGACGTGGGTCTCCGCTGAAGCATGTTTTGTGATAAGAGCGAATGCGGTCATGTTTTATTTATATTTTTGGACAAATAAATATCTACGCTATGCAGGGTAAAGGGACTAATGGGGAGTGGTCAAATGTCGTCATTTGACTATTCGAGTAAAATCAGTGAAATAGGTTATTTCAATTTTGAGATCACATTTGTTAAAAAAAAGATCATCCAAAAATGATGAAAGTGACGTGAATTAATGTGCATGTTATCATAGTTCTGTTGTTCCCGACACTATTCAAACGGTAAATTACAATCAGTGCAATTGACCCCTTATGAATTGACCAACAACGTTACACTCGCAGTACTGCGCTCGATGCAACGAATTCAACTACTCATATCGCATAAACCACAATTACGTAATCGATTTTGACATTCGTCTGTTATGAATCGTCTCATCTGACACATTCTGAATACAAACGAATGGAAAGATCTGGAACTGTGTTCGTGATTATATGTACGCTGACCGTATATTTCAATTCATTAGCCATTAATGTACATTGCGATTGCGACTATTGAGTTATTCGAATGCGTCGAATCGATACCTATCAACCATAATCGTGGAGAGGTGACATATAGTGACGGGAACTAACGCAGCGTCGGAGGCGCGTGTGTGTGTGTGTGTGTGTGTGTGTGTGTGTGTGTGCGCGCGCGTGTGTGGACGCGGCGCTAGTCGCGCGGCGCGGGCTCACCTGAGCCGCACAGCGACGCGTCGTCGGCCGCGCTGAGGTCGTCCTGCGAGCTGCTCACGCGGCCTGCAACAGACGCGGCGTCAGCACGCGGCGGCGCGCGAGTGTGTGCGTGCCGAGTGCGTGTGTATGTATGCTGGTACGTATAAAGCTGTAATTAACATATTGCCTGTCGAGCGATTATTTCTCGTCATTTGCATTCCACTCCAGGGTCTCAGGTGAGGATTAAATTATTGTTAATTTCGTTTTAACATCTTGTAACACTTTTACTTGCGAGTTTTATTTGTGCACGGTTTTTCTACAGATTGAAGTTTACGTTATAAACGAATCTAAAATAAAGTAATTTGAATATATTTTTGTACTTTACACGCCGTTAGTCTTACGGTTATTTTTGTCTTCGATTTCAAAACAAAAGACTGTAGTAGCACCCTTTACAATTCACTATAAATATGATAGAGACGCAAGCAAATTAATTATTATTATAAAACCGTGCAAAGTGTCCCAACTAGCAGCATTTGCGTACAAAAGATGTTTTCAAAACCATTGTTATTAGAATGTCTGAGTCACCACTGGCGCCTGGACGTGCAGGTACGATTGTATGAAAAAAATACATAGCAGGTGCCGGGTTCTGTTTCCGGTAGAGTTGTCAACAGAACACTGGGAATTTGAATGTGGAATGTGCCCCGGGTGGTGGGATTCGCGACTGGCATTGTATATCAATGAGGCAAAGAAAATGTGTGTAAGTGTGTACAAGTGTATGTAAGTGTGTGTTTGTGTGTGTGTTTGTGTGTGCGTGCGGGCGCGCACCGCGGGCGGCGCGGCCGTTGGGCGCGCGGTACAGGCAGTTCTCGAGGAACTGCAGGCCGCTGTTGTTGATGATGCTGAAGCCGCACAGCCGCTCGATCTGCTTCCAGCGGTGCATGCGCTCCTGCAGCCAGCCACGCGGTCACACTGACTTAGTCTGTTGCGCCCTTTTTGTACGTAGCTATTTTGATACTAAATTAGATACAACCGGTGTCATAGTTGTCAAAGTTGATGAATTTATTTCATCTTTCACGACTTTTTATCCATAGAGAAAACTTGACAATTCATGATCTCCTACTCGTTATTAAATTCCATCCATCAACTTTACAACGATCATATTTGCGATGTAATTGCAGTAAATATTTTATTCGTAGTTTTTTCTAAGCAATAAAGTATACTCAATTATTATTAAATGTGAACTTGACTGTAAGTATGAGGAAAAAGATTCATCTTCAATCAATATAAGGTCACAGTGAAAAATTGCTACAATGTGCAATAAAAATATTCAACATTTTAGATTCTTTTAAAGTGCGGAGACGCAGTAACATTGTGGAAGGGTTGACCTCGTAGAGAGCGTGTAGTACTGCAGTGGGCAGTAGGAAGGAGCCGAAGTCGTACCGGGGTATCCCATAATAGTAGGGCATAGTTAAATATAACTTTATAATACATTAAACTATAGCATATAAACGTAATATCACGCCTATAATTTCCGAAGAGGTAGACAGAGCAATGTAGAACACTCGCACGTTTCACCAGTAACTCTTACGTCCCAGTATGGATAGGTGGTGACTTTATTGCCATAAACCGGACGCACATCCAAACTCAGCGCCACTACTAGACCCGGGAATCGAACCCGGCAGCCCCCGACCGGCAGTCGACGGGATAGCGGTGCGCACCTGCAGCTCCTGCGTGACCTCGCCCAGCGCCGTGCGCGCCTCCACGATGGAGCGGTCCACGTCGTCGATGGACTTGCCGTGCGTGGACACGAACGCGCCCACCAGGCTCGAGCGCTTCTTGCGCAGCTTCTCGCACTGCGCAGGCACACGGGCTGCTCACGAGCGCTGGCCGAGTGCGCTCCTGGCCTTATAGCTGGACAGGCCATAGCACGCTTGGGAGGCATCGGTGTAGGACCCGAGGGTCGCGCCCGGCGCTGCCGCCACTGTGTCAACCGTACCGATAACCTCCAAAGCCCTCATACAATTCTACTTTCGTCGTCCTTATCATCATCATCACCGATTCTATTGCTACTTCGAACAAGACAAAGTTGAACATTCTAGAAGCCTGGTCGAATATTTTTAATTTTAGAATGTCAGATGCTCCAAGTTACATTTTTAGCTAATACATACTTTTAGTTTAAATATAATATATTCATTTGTAACCTTGAGGCAGCACACATTTTATTACGACTATTATCGGCGACAGATTAAAGCAGTATTTAAAACAGCTTCTATAGAGCTTACATTGCATCACAATAACGACAAGCAACAACTAGTTCGCTCCTAAAGTGCCGATTCCCTGTGAAGGTCGTCAAGCATGGTAAAGTAAGGGCGGAGCACCGACCGCGTCGCGCGCCTGCTGCAGCTGCAGGTCGGCCTGCTGCTTCTTGCGCAGGTAGGCGCGGTTCTCCACCTCGTGCGTGAGCTGCAGCCACTGCTGCAGCCCGGCCGGCGGCGTCCAGCAGCGGTCGCCCAGCTCGCACTCCGCGCGCCGCAGCTCGCCGCGGAGCATCTGCGGTCAACGTTATCAAACTTAGTGTTGGTCAAAGTAATAAATAGTTCATGTCTTTTCAGTAACAAAGTACTTACTTCTACTTCGGCCTTGAGCTGAGTTACCTCCAGGTCGGAAGACGCCGAGTTGAGAAGGGGCGTGTCGCCCGCTTCTCGAAGCTTCTTCTCTAGATTCTTCTTTTCAGTGGTCACACTTTCCTGTAACGTAACGGCGTTTTATCTGATAATTTAGTTACGAATTCATTTAGTATCATTACGGTGTATGATATACTCAATTGTGTATATTCTGTTATGAGGGTTATTTCTAAGGCTTTTTTTAGATAGATGATTGCCTCGTCGGTTCAGTGTATGCAAGCGTGACTGCTGGAGGTTCTGGGTTCATTCCCCGTTCATACTATTCCATAGAACTTATAACACGACATGTGAAACATTAGAGTACTACACTCCCTTGCCTAAACCTTTGTAAAAATACAGGCTTGATGTTATGTTGCTATTACCTTTTTATGCATTTCATCAAAATTAAAATTTTATTTTTTATAATACATAGTGCGTTTCATATATGCCAAAAGAATATAGTAATTATTTAAGTCTAAATTGCAAACTCACTAAGAAATACCGGTAAACTATAATAGTCTGATGTGAAACGTCAATTGTTTATAAGTGCACCTACCTATTGCCATTTTAGGTCGTCACGAAATATGCAAAAATATGCAAGAATTTTCTTGTTGAGGCTTCAAAAACAGAATACGGCATATTAAAATTAAAATATTACAATACAGCACAATAAAAATGTATTATTACATACAACTCAAAGCAACAACAATACGAGAACACAAAACGTTTCGACAACAATAGACGGTTTTATCGCTAATATAGCGATTACTTCCAGACAAACATAACACGAACAGCTCCGTCCATTTCACAGCAGAGAAATAAAAATGGACAAAGTAAAAAAATAATTCGACACATATACCTACACAAAATACATATTTAAGAGTAGTATGTGTGTTGTTTGTTGAACAACATCGTATAAGATCTAGTGTACGAATTGTCCTCAGACATAGAATGATAGAGGGCGCATATGATACAAATATTTATTCTGTCTGTGAATCGAACCCACGACACCGAAATTAATTGTTAAGTTCACTAAATATTGAACCAAAGGGTCAAATAGCTAATTGAAAGCCAATAATTTAGCTCTAACTAGAGTTCTCGATCAATTATTAAGCCGGCTAGACTTACGTATGTTTTTTCGAGATGGCCCGACTGGTTTCGGATATATCTAGCCGGCTCAATAATTAATTATGGAGTTCTCGTGTTGAACATCACCTGTTCCAGTCGCGCCTTCTCCAATTCCTTCTGCATGTCGTTGAGGGCCATCTCGGCCTTCCTCAGCTGCTCCATGTCGCGCAGCATGCGCTGCACCTGGTGCCGGCTGGCGCGGCCCGCCCTCAGCGCCGCCCAGCCGCCGACCACGGCGCCCAGCAGCAGCGACGCGAGCAGCCAGTCCTTCCATCTGCTGCCTTCTGGTTGCCACAACGCGCATTAGTTCTAGCGCACGGCGGCGCATGCAAGGGTGGCATATTTACAGCTGGACACAAACGCCTACTTATAATTTCTAGCATCCACTGAGCCAGACGGGTACAAGCTATAGACAGCATTCCATATATTTCACTTAAATACATTATCAATATTTCAAAATCGGCTGGTCGTCTACCGCACCAAACAATGGCAACGCGTGCAAGCAATTAATGAGAGATCCGTGTTAATTGGCGAAATGAAACTAAAAGTCTAGGGGAATGGATGCGATCAGCGGGGAATCTATTGCACTAGATACTAAGATTAGTCGACATTTTCGAAAAACTATTCGCACAATTCAAAAGAGGCAGAATGTGATGTCACGAAATAATTAACAATTACATATTTAACAATTGTTTGATAACTTGAAACTAGCATGAAGACAAGATATTGTACGTATCGTACGTACAGACATACTTGGGTTCATTTTATAGGTATATATTATTGGGTACATGTTAGGTATATATTTTACACAGGTATATTTTAAAATATATACGTAGGGGGAGAAGCATCGGAGCCATTTTAACATACTAATGATAATTTTTGAAAAGGTGTATCTTAAATGATGTCAATTTCTATATAAACTTTAGCATAACAATTGTGGCATTCATTTTGGTCGAAACGTCACATTGACTTCATAGTAAAAAATATATTGATATTTTACAGCCAATCGGGTGCATAACTTAGACGGACATTATACGCGAAAAGTTACTAACATAGCTATGAATAAATTGACAATTTCATTAGCCGGAATCAAAAATACGTAAAACGTATCATCTTGTCTACAGCATCATCCCCGATGTTGTAGGCAGATAGGTCATCGTCCCACTATAGAATAGGTGTTGAGGATATCGCCATCCACTGATATCATACTTCCAGCATCATCCAGACTCCCAGCCACGAGTAGAAAATCTAAGCAATAAATTTAATCAAAATCAAACATAAAAGAAATAACAAAAGGGAGCGTAAGCATTTTTTTTCAAAACGAATAACTAATACCGTACTAATTATCACATGTCGTATAAAGATAATATTGAGACACGATGATCTCAATGATATGATAAAATTTTGTTAGTCAATATATAATATTTTCTTATTGAGATTTTCTAGTAGTGGATCGGAGTCTGGATATGTGCCCGATGCATGGCAATAGGCTCACCACCTATTACATAGTAGGACGTAAACGTAACCGGT